>CM029013.1:114915765-115093265 GCA_016801055.1 Panax notoginseng | reverse complement strand
AAACTCATGCTTGGAAATAACTAGAAAGCATAAGCATTGACTGAAACAATAAACCTCGCTTGAACAATAATAAGCTAAGGCTATAATCTTATCAAATTAGAAACTGAATTACCGAACATACATTAACTGATAACAAGTTGGAAACAAAACTTGCTCAACATGATAATAACTTGTGCAAAGTAATTGAAATATGACAGTTTAATACAAGGAATTAGAGTTCAAGAAGCATTCACTATAAAAGAATGAACTAAAGAAACTTGCTTAACTATAAACAAGTTAGAATAATTCAACAATGATTAGAATTCAAAACTTACTCGTATGAAGTTAGGATTAGAGCTTGCTCAAATAAAATTTAGGAACAAAGAACTTGCTCAATAAAAGTTTAGGGTAAGAAACTTGCCTCGTGCGTAAGCTATAAATTTACAACTCAGGTTCACCTACACATAGTATTAGAATCGCAATATCTATTAGATATGCTAATATCCACTTTCCAAAATAACACTAACTTCTAGCTAAACTTGTTATTTTAGTACAAGTCTTACGTTACGATATACATGTCAAAAATCTCAAGTGTCAACTTCACAACACTTGTTTACTATTCATTATGTACACTAAGTTATAACATATCGCGTTCGTAACTTACTAATCCTTTTACAACTTTGAAATTATTAATGACATGATACAGTTTTGTTTTAACTTCCTCATTACACGTTTGATACCTTAGCACATCATTAGACTAGGTTACAATGGTGTCCAAAGTCTGCAAAAGTAGCAGACTTCACTGTCTCTGAATAGGGTAAGGCACCGCTGTGCCATACTTAAGCCTGGGACTGGTGCAGCTGCGCCCTTTCTGGCCTTGACACCAGCGCAGCTGCGCTAGTGCACACACAAAAACTACACATACTGTAACAGTACTCCGTTTTAGCCCAACTAACACAAATTTCACCCACAAAATAGTAAATTTAACATATGCAATTGGTATAGAACTAACACAAACATGATTCCTCACATATTCATCAACTTAGAACAATTAAACAACAACTTCAACTAATTTAAATCCTTAAATTTCATGATTTTATACAAAAACTCCATTTTTGACATCTTCATTGAAATTCACACTATGATCAAAATTCTACACCAAATTAACTCATTCAAACTACATTATCTTCGTTTCTTACCGAATTAATATATTCAAGACTCAATTCACAGATTAGTATAAAAATTAACCACCAAATTTAGTACTTTCATAAGCCATATATAAAAACATTCACTATAAATACTTTTCTTCCTTTCTAAACGTAATTAGCATACAATTTTATTGTTTAAATGCAACCTCAAACATCACAAAAACGTATAATCACAAATTATCAGTTGTATATCAACAATTCAAAAATTGAATTCACATAACTTGAAAATTTTATGCCGTAAACATACATATACATATATAATATCAAGGTTTTTGAAAATACCTTTTCTTGCTTTGAACAATCCTTGCTAACCACTGAAATCTCTCAAGTCTCTCTCAAACTCTCTCAACTTCTCCCTGTATTTTCTTCCTTCTTTCTTCTTAGGCTTAGCAACTAACTCTTATGCGTAAAACAAAAACTGATAGCCAAGCCAACTAATAGTATGCATAAAATAAAACTGATAGGTCATAATACACATACGTAATATAACAGTTACAAAAATATAAATGTATAGGTTATAAATATATTTTATTTATTATTTTGATTTATTTTATTTATTATAACAAAAATTTAAAATTCAAAAGCCATAAGGCTTTGTTTGGAAAAAACTCTTTAAAATAAAAACTTAATATTTTAAGCCTTGTTTGGGCAAATCCATTTAAACTACTTTAATTTATTTTAATAAATCATTTACACTACAGTTTATAGTCCCATATTATTTATTTAGATCTCAACATCCAACATTAGTTAAATAAACTAATTACAACATACCAAATAATTTTTTCACTTAATCCAAATATCACAAAATTATAATCTCATTATAATTTTTATTTAATAACTTAATATACCACTTTTATTATTAAATTAAAACAGTAATATACCCATTCATGTAACATTACAACTCTCTAACTATTAAATTAAATCAAATTAGAATATCATCTAATAAATTTAATTAACAAATATTTAGTAACAACAACCACATCAATAAAATATTCAATAAAAACAGTTATTTAATTTAATAAATATTTTAAATTACAAATAATAAAATCTTAGATTGTTACATTCTTCCCTCCTTACAAAGATTCTGTCCCCAGAATCATAATTTGAACAATCCGTTCGTCACATTCTTCCCTCCTTACAAAGATTCTGTACCCATAATCGAAGACACAGACTAAACAAATAACTCAGGATAATTCTTCATTATTTTAGCTTCGAGTTCCCACGTAGCCTCTTCGACGTTGTGGTTTCTCCATATCATCTTCACAGAAGGTATAACCTTATTCCTGCGC
Source organism: Panax notoginseng (assembly GCA_016801055.1). Taxonomy (NCBI): domain Eukaryota; kingdom Viridiplantae; phylum Streptophyta; class Magnoliopsida; order Apiales; family Araliaceae; genus Panax; species Panax notoginseng. The sequence continues at coordinate 115,090,789 of CM029013.1, read as the reverse complement.
ATTTGTTCTTTCCTATCGACTATCTGGATTGGAACCTCTTCATAATATAAATCCTTGTTAAATTGTAACGGTTCATACTCGATTACATGTTTATAATCGGGTTTATACGGTCGCAATACCGAAACATGAAAAACGTTGTGAACATATTCTAATCCTGGAGGTAAAGCTACCTTGTATGCCACTTCTCCCACTCTTTGCAGTATCTCGAATGGTCCAATAAACCTTGGGCTTAGCTTTTCTTTCTTGCCAAAACGAATTTTCCCCTTCCATGGAGAAACTTTCAGGAAAATGAAATTTCCTACGTCAAATTTACGATATTGTCTATGTTGACCAGCATATTTCTTATGTCTATCTTGAGCAGCTACCAGTCTTGCTCTGACGAGTTTGACAACTTCAGCGGTCTGTTGTACTAGTTCTAGTCCTAACAGTTGACGTTCCCTAATTTCATCCTTACATAGTGGAGTTCTGCATTTTCTGCCGTACAATGTCTCGTATGGTGGCATGTCAATGCTTGCGTGGTAACTATTGTTGTATGCAAATTCTACCAACGATAGATGATCATCCCAGTTTCCTTTGAAATCCATGATGCACACTCTAAGCATATCCTCTAACGTCTAGATTGCTCGTTTGCTTTGACCATCGGTTTGTGGATTGTATGTTGTACTCATCTTCAGTTGCGTTCCCATGTATTCTTGTAGTCTCTTCAAGAAATTTGATGTGAATCTCTGATCTCTATCTGATACTATTGACACTGGAACTCCATGTCTCGACACGATCTCTTTGACGTATAGTTTTGCCAGCTGATCAAGATTAAATCTAATCTTTATTGGCAAAAAGTATACTAATTTCGTTAATCTATCCACTATCACCCATATCGCATCGTATCCTTTTCGAGTCGTTGGAATACCTACCACAAAATCCATTGTGATATGCTCCCACTTCCATTCCGGTATTTCCAACGGTTGAAGTAATCCGCTTGGCCTTTGATGATCTACCTTTACTCTCTGACACGTCAATGATTATTACCCATCCGTTTACCCATCGTTTCAATCTGCGGTTTTTTTTCTTGGTTTGGGCCTTAACCCTAATTCTTATTGGGCCAATCTTGGGCTTGATTTCATAAATCATTGGGCTTGACATAATCCAAGTCTAATTGGATTCTACAAAGTCTATGAACTCAAAGTCCATTAAGACTAATCATGTTCTACGCATTCAATTCTCGTATTCTCTTCATATATCGTTCGTACGATATTCATATTATATGTCATACTAATATTCACACTATACTCATATAATAACTAGTATTATACTCGTATCTCTCATGCATAATAATCTTAATTATTATACGTGATCATATTATTCTCGGAACTCACTTTCCCTAACCCTTAGGTTTTGAGTCCATAGGCGAAAACTTCGTTTTTGCCATAACTGAAATATTATTAAATATTCCATCACGTCTCAAAATTATATGTAATCATTAAATTCTAGGAATTTCAAAATAAATCTCCGAGCAGAAATGGATGAATAGTGTCTATTTCGTCTTTTTCCCCGAAAATATTTTTGTTCCCGGAAAACTTTCATTTTCGTCTTGAAAATTCTTACTCGTTCAATCTAGCTCATAGCCAAAATACTCCCGACTTATAATCATCCTAGGTTATAGAACAATTAATAAACATATAGCATAGAATAGTATTAATAAAAATTTGTTTTATTAATAACTAATTCTTTAACTCTAAATTCTGGATAATCTAAAATTTCGGGTTGTCACATTCTTCCCTCCTAATAAAAATTCCGTCCTCGGAATTTCTTAAAACCAACCCTTACCCGGGTTCTCACATTCTCCCCTTCTTCACAGAATTTCATCCTTAAAATTTTAGCTTACTCTTCTTCTCAACTTCTCTTCAAAGAAGTTCTTATCTTTCCATCATTCCTAACCTCTATATCCTATTCATAATCATGAAGTAGAAGGAATAGCGAGGAATATAAAATTTTCTTTAAAATATTTCATACTTTTGCTGAGGTGTCAAATTGACCATGAACTCTTACTAGGTTAAACAACCTTTCGCCATAAACCTTTCTTTCCACGGTAAGTTTACAATCAACAAGAAGGTAAACTACCTCTTTCCATATGTAGGTGATCAACCCATCGTATAACCCCATTTCGGGGTATGTTTACCTCAAACTTAATACAAAAATTTTTTGATATCACTTGAAACATTCGTCTAGTCAGCTCAATTGACATTGACTACTTCTTTAAATTTTTTTTTGCAATACATCAAAACGTTTTATGACGTCATGATACCGTACTCTTCACAGTATGTTGAGGACTTCATCAGTTTATGACTTCGTCATTATACATCATACCATAAAGGGGTGTTGATCATAAGATCAAATCCAACACTAGGTTTAATTGCATTAACAACTCCATCTTTTTACCAACCCTGCATCAAATGAACTGATGATGTAAAAATTCTTTTTGATATTTTAAATTAATTTATGTCTAGCCAAAGCAATTGGCATAGACATACCAAGAACAACTCTTTTAAAATCCATTGGTTCAAAGAGTTAAACCAATTCTTTCTTTTTCAAAATGTACATTTCAGCACGATTTGAATAAACTTCGAAATCTAGCATAGCTAGAGGATTTGGAATATCCTATTCTCCATCTTCCTTCATTGTCTTACTGCGGCAATACTTAAACTTCTCTAGCACCTTCAACGTTAAGTCTACTGAAAATACTTCGTTTTCAGTCTAAACGTTCCAATACCTTAGTACAGTCCATCAACTTACCACACATTATGAGTTTAGGAACTTTCCACAATAATATGAGTTTAGGAAACATCCAGACAGACCATAGGCGTCCGTTCGCTGAGACGTTCGAAAACATACCATATTATTATGAGTCACGAACTTACCATAAGTATGAGTTTCAAGAACTCGCACCTACCTTATCGTTCTATACCTATCAAGTATATACATGAGAAAAGATTCACCTTCTCGTCATATACATCTTAATAGCGCGACCAATTCCAATGATTATCACTGTAATAAACTGAGTAATTGTTACACCAAATCACAAACCTCTTCCCACAACAAAGGTTTATACAACTCAACCATCACATGAGTCCTCATTTGAAATCTTACAACTTCTAACTTTCTCTTTACTTAATATAAATTTTCTTTAATTCGTATGCTATTCTTTATAACTCAATCTGAGTTCTTCTTCCCCATACTACTTCGTAGTACCATTCATTCATAGCATTAGCTATAAATCATTCATCGTTTAACAGCTCATCTGTTACTACGATTTACTATGATCACGTGGTGATCTTCTTCCTTAATCATTTAACTTAACGATTTTCTTATCATTCTCTCTACGATTATAGGCTCAGGTACACATACCTAAGAGTTATAACCTATTAGCTCTGATACCACTCTATAACGCCCCAAAATTCGGTCCACCTTCAGACCCGGACTCCATGTGTCACGATTCCGTCTCCTTCCAAACATATGTCATTATATAGTTAAATATAACAACATATCTTCTCAAATCCCAGGTTCTCGAAACCTTATCATCTCTTTCATTACAAATAATGATAATTACATTATTCTTTTCATCTTACACGAGTGACTTTCATCCGCCACCAAGGATACATAACTGTTTATTAAACTAGTCTATAGTTTAATTCTATCATTCTATATTACAAGTCTTCACTTGATCTTCACGCTCATTCATCTAATGAATGACAGCTCGTCTGGATACCGATCAGCTTGATCTTTATGGGATCCTTAAGTTTTTTCTAACATCGTACGTTGAAAATGTTTTTCATTTAAAGCAAGTGTGAGCATTCAATTGCCCAGTAAGTCGTAACAATTGAACAAACAAGTTCAAGAGTTTAAACATTCTTCAGAACTTCGATAACCGAATAAAGGTTATGAAGCAACTTGAATAATAGGAATAGTTTCGATTCCTATCATCTTAAAACATCAGTCACTTTCACTTTGAAATACTTTAATTCTTCTACCTTTTTCATACACATTCTGTCTGGCTAGAATCATTAACATAGACTTAACAATAACGGTTCATGTATAAATAGAGCATTCTCTTTTTGAACTATTCATTCACAGAATAGTTCATCTCAAACAAACATCGAAGTGTTTCAAATTGTGGCACAAGGCCTCATACATACTACCACCTTATACATACATCACACATATACATATAGACAGAATTTCTCAAGTTCAACATCTGAGAAGTTTAAGAAACTAGCATTCATTTAGAATATGAATGAAGTTAGAAAACTTGCCTTACGCACAGCTATAGCTTATTGTTTACGCTGAACTGCTTATTCCAAATCCCTATATAACACATAAGGAAAATAACACGTGCTCCAATTAGTCATATACTTGACTTATGCATTGGTTTACTTAACCTAACTTCTTAAGGTTCGTAGTCTTGTAATTTAAGCTTATGCAACTAACTTTCATTACCGGTTCACGGCTTCATGACATACGGAGATGTCTTACTGATAACGTTCATCATCTTTGATGATTTTCATTCTTATCTTCTTCTTATAACTTTCCTAGGACTCAGCACACATCGCTTCTCTACTAGTAGTCCATATGGTACTTTGAGTGGTTTCCCACAAACAACCAACAAACAAGTTCCTGTCTCATCTACACTGCCCATAACAGTGAGTTAGATCGGTTGCCAGTTTCGTATATATCTTCGGTCTCTTAAGGAATTATTTAGCTCAGCTCCCATATGTCAACCATCAAAGTTACGATTGTACCACAACCTAACTTCTCTTAACTTATCTGAACCATTAAACTATAATGTTCGTTAAGTTAACTTCTTATTCCTTGTGGCTTTCTGGCAACCAAATGTTATACCTCAGGATTCATTCTTTATCGTCTAAGTCATACAGTCTTTTGTATACTCAAAGCGATCATTCAATGTCAATACTATGAGATCATAGCGTTAAACATTTTATATTAACTTATTCGTACTTTACAACGTCCGGTTCATTTAACTCGGAATGTTGTCCAAGTTATACTTATTAACTCGGCTTCTTAACGTTCTACGCTATTATCTTTAACTCAGTTTCTTCACCGTTCACGATTAAATCTTGGTCTTCATTACCTTACGGTCAAACCATACACGGAGTGTAAGTTCTGCCCGTTTAATAATCGCGTACATTCAACCCTCACGTCAGGTATAATGTTCAACACTTACATTTCATTATAACATTCTCTATCCGACTCATACTCGGACTTTCATTACTCTCATTACCATTTGCTACGGCTTTTTACTTGATAAATCATATCTTACTTACTACCTTCATCAACGTCTAAGTCATACAACCATTGTACACTTAGAACGTTCGTCTGACGCGAATACGATTCATGAGAATCATTTACGTATTTGACGTTTATGCTGCTCGACTTTTACTCTCTCATTCAACCTTTACTCAAGGTTTTGATCGCTTTCATTCGTTATCCAACCCATGAACCCCATGTTCATTATTCTTTCTTAATGTCGAAGCCATACCGTTCGTTGTATGCTAAGACCGATCGTTCATCACAACTGCATTGCGTTCACGTCTATACACTTTACACATATCTCTCATTACCACAACATAACATCGAAATGTTATTCATTACCTTCGTCACTCAACGTCTAAGGAATCACAATCATAGCAATCCCTCATATTCGTTTATCACGACTATGGTTACGTAATCTACCACTTAAATTCTTTGTCTTTTAATCTCGTTAAATCTTTCTATTCAACCTTTAATAAAGGTTTAAGTCACTTGATTAAGTGTTACTTTATGTGAACTACATGTTCATATTTCTTTCTTGCACATCCCCCAGTAATTGAGCAATAAAAATCTCATTTCTGGGCATTGCCCTGCAACGGCGCTGTGGCACCGTGCCCATTCCTTTCTCTCGCGCTGCGGCGCGACCTACGTCTCTCTCTTCCCTTGGTCTGGCGTTGTGGCGCAAAACCCTTTGTTATATCTCATGTTGCTGCGCCAACTAACAGCACCTAAGGCTCCGAGCTCGCGTTGCGGCACCACTTCTTAATGCTCAGCCAGTGCTGCGGCGCCGAACCTAAACCCTAGAAAAATTTTCTAAGTGTTAACTCCGATTCAAGACACTTACTTCCCGATCTCAAAACTTCTTCGTTATAACTTAGAACGAGGTCGTTCCAAAGCCATTCTCTTCCTTATCTTATGTACTTCAATACCCCTTAGATAGAATTTCATTCTGAATCCGCTAACGTGCCATTCGATTGGCTTAATATTCACCCTTCGTTCATTTTTACGCTTTTAACGTTCTTCGCTCGTTCGTACGTAATTCGGTCATCCGAACTCGAAACTCGTTTGTTTTTGGGTCCACGACTCATATTTTCTACATTCTCTTACTTTCTTATGAAACCCTACACGTTTGTGTTTATTTACTAACTTTCTAATTCTCGTTCGTCTTTTATGAAAATTTCACCATAACTTCATTATAGCCAAGTTCGATCCGTTCCTCATGAACGTTTATACCGTTCCTAACCAAGCAATAAGCATCTAACTTATAAGCGATGGTTTTAAACTTGTCCATCAACAACAATTATCCTACGATGGTTTTAAATTTGTCCATTAACAACGATTATCCTACGATAGTTTTAAATTTGTCCATCTACAACGTTCTTCGTGTTCTTCGCGTTCTTCATTCTTAATCGATATTTTGGATTACGATTTAACGTTTTCTTGGAATTTGATGTTATAGAACATCATTCCTTACTTATTTCACCTACTCGTTCATAATATTCACTTGGATCGCTCAAAATCCTTACGAATCTTATACTTCCTTAAAAAATTTATAAACTAAATTTCTAATTCTTATTTCTTTATTTTCTCATGATTTCAACCACATGAAATTATTCTAACCTCAACCACTCCTTATCTTCATTAAATTATGTTTTTGAACATAGAACTTAAAGAAAATATTAAAAGAAACTAGGTTTCGGATTACCGTTCTTCTATAATCTTCTTCCATTATACAAAGCCGGCGATTTGCAAGCTTTTCTATTTCACGATCACTTTTGATCTGAGCATTCATGCCCAACTCTTCCTACTCCCTCTTCATCAAAGCTCTCTCTCTCTCTCTCTCTCTCTCTCTCTCTCTCTCTCAAGTTATAGGATTTTTGAAATCCCAAAAAAAAATTATAGCTTCCTATTTATAAAAAACTAAAGCTTAGGGCAAATTGGTCATTTCGCCGCAACCTCCTTACTATTCCCACCTCCTTTAACACTTAGCCACCAAGTAAACTTGGCCTCCACCCTTACTTGGTGGCCAAGTGGCTGGCCCACATGCCCATGGGTCATCCCATGGGTTGCCCCAATGGTTATTACCCATCCGTTTACCCACTGGTTCGATTCGCGGTTTTATTTCTTGGTTTAGGCCTTAACCCTAATTCTTATTAGGCCTATCTTGGGTTTAATTTTACAAATCATTGGGCTTGACATAATCCAAGTCCAATTGGATTCTACAAAGTTCATTAACTCAAAGTCCATTAAGACTAATCGTGTTCTACGCATTCCATTCTCGTATTCTCGTATTCTCTTCGTATATCGTTCGTACGATATTCATATTATACGTCGTACTAATATTCATACTATACTCGTATAATAACGATTATTATACTCGTATCTCTCATGCATAATAACCCTAATTATTATACGTGATCATAGTATTAATCATCCTAGGTTATAGAACGATTAATAAACAAATAGAAAAGAATAGTATTAATAAAAATTTATTTTATTAATAACTAATTCTTTAACCCTAACTTCTGGATAATCCAAAATTTCGGGTTGTCACAAGGAATCCAATTTGCTTTGTACACCCTATGAAATGAGTGCTTTCTCATTTCAAACACTTGTGAGCTTATATTTGGCTATATTTTTACCGAAGGGAGTCGAGTGTTCATCCATTTAAAACTATTGAAGTCTTCTTTGGCAGTCCACTGTAAGCCTTCTTACATGTTTTAAAGCCTTTATCCACTACTGTGCACACACAGTTCTTCACGTTGAGAGTTGTGTAGCGTGTGTATGCCCAGACTTCGGTCCGTGGCTTTTTATTTCTTTTTGTATATATATATATATATATATATATATATATATATATATATATATATATATATATATATATATATATATATATATATCCTCGACGACGAATTAACGAAACGAGCCTGGATCGGTATATGTTCAGTGCATTTATCGCTTGGAGTTTTATTGCTTTATTTATATTTTCCAATCCCACATGGAGGTGCTTCGTGGTGGTTGATTGGTTTTTACTACATTATTTACATTTTCAATCTCCCATGGAGGTGCTTCGTGGTGGTTGATTGGTTTTTACTACTTTATTTACATTTGCAATCCCCTGGAGGTGCTACGTGGTGGTTGATTAGTTTTTACTGCTCAATTTACATTTCCAATCTCCCATTGAGGTGCTTCGTGGTGGTTGATTGGTTTTTACTATTTTATTTACATTTGCAATCTCCCGTGGAGGTGCTACGTGGTGGTTGATTGCTTGCATATATATATATATATATATATATATATATATATATATATATATATATATATATATATATATATATATATATATATTTACAGCTTTTATATATATAACTGTTTACAGCTTTCATACAAATTGCTACTTCATGTGAGTCTAGGAATCATGTGATCACAGATTCAGTCTACTAGATCTAGATTCGGTTACCATGATGGACATTTTTAGCTGTACACGGCTTGTAAATTATGCACGGTGTTGAATTTTCTTAGATGGCTCTCATGCCCACAAGGAGTTCGGCACTGCTGTGTATATTATTTTCTCGAAGATGCTTCACATCTCAAAAATAAAAGCAATGAAGCCGAATACATAATAAAATGGAAGTGTCAAAGGACTCAACTACTATTGAGCACAATGGTTTGAAAATTCTCTTTTTACAAAACATTATTGCTCTATCTTGTAAAAACTAAATTTTATACAAAATTCAAACCCTTTGTATATAGGTGCGAACGAGGTATAACCCTACTTCAAAATAATTGCACATTGACCCCCCCCCCACACACACATTCATATAACAGTTTAATTGAAAAGTGGCTGTCATCGTGGCAACACGAATGTCGAGGGGTTCCTAACACCTTCCCTCCGCATAATCAAGTCCCAGGATCCTAACGAATCTTGGTTTTATAGACCCGTTAAGCAGTGTCACATCATCGGGTCAATGTATAAACTTTTTCTTGATTGTGTTGGTACAACCATTTTAAAAACCAACTGGCGACTCTTACAGTCCAATCGTCGACATAGACATGTCGGATCTTTTCACAACTTATTTTTTCAACAAATCTCACCTAACATGAGAACACCAAAAGACAAGAACAGAAAAGGGATAAATAAAAATCCCGACGTCGACAGACGAGTTCCAACTAAAACTAAACAATTACCATTATCAAGGGTTCGCATAGGGTACTTATACTTTATATATTTATATATTTTTTAATTTTTTTTTCACGGGGGCTTTTTGCTCTTTTCATGTTTCATACATTCGTATATATATATATATATATATATATATATATATATATATATATATATATATATATATATTAATTACATGACTGTGCAATGCCTCATTCCATTAGGCTAACAGTGCTACCCCTTAGCGAGCTTTCAACCAACGACTCGCAGACAATAAAAAACCTTAGGGCGCTAGGTGTTAAGACACCCCTACGGGCGTACTTGCTCAAGTAACAAAGGCCCCGAAACAAAACTAGCCATGGTGTTTTTTTTATAAAGCTTATATACCCCATATTTTCCCCCAAACTTAGGTTCTTGCCTAATTTTTACCTTCACCGCCTATCCTTGTCATTTTCTCATTTACACTAGCATTATCTTCTAGAAACTCTTTATGTATCAATTTGAACTAATCCATCAACACAGATGTTATTAACGTGCTACCCGTATTATACCAGTTTCAAATCAGAACAAGATCCAATTCATAATAGAAATTATGTCAAGGTTCTCATACTTAGTAATGTACTTGTCTACATAAATTTCAATCTCAACATTGGCCAAGAATCAATGCATACAATCTAATAACTGGATTCATGCAAACTACATGCAACTTTTTTTTTATATAGATTGAATACGAACAATTATAAAGACTAAAAAAATTAACTACATTGACTAACATGATTCTCGAAAATTTTCACTAATTAACCAGGCAAAAAACATAATCCCTTAAACATAAATCAAGTAATGTCCTCATTACGTCAAACTAAACCAAATAAAAGTACGAGGACTTCCCTGAAAATGAGTCACTACTTGTCGTCGTCCGACGGAGGATATGTTGGTAGGATCGGAGGAATAGGCATGACTACCAGAGGTGCAGTAGGATTAAAGCGGGAAAAAGCATCAGCAAGCGTGTTGAATGCATTGGCATTGTACCGATGCATTAGATCTTGACGTTGGGCAAACCACAAAAATTGATTCCTTAAAGCCCAAGGTGGTTGCTCTTGCATTAGTTCCGCTCCAACTAGGGGTGAGGGTTGCCGGATCACAATATAGCCTTCTCCACGTGGATGTGGTCTTGCCCCATCCCATGCCTTGTACCTGTCAATTGTTGCATGATCGATAATAGCCATCGGTTATTGGACAGGCTCGGAAGGTTGCCACTGCACTCAAGCTTTACGACATAAATAAGTGATTAAGAAACCATGTAGCAATCCTCCTGTAGTACTCCCTCGTAGCAACCGGTCAATGGACTCTTGAATACACTCCCCCACATCAACATTGTAGAATGAAATGGAGTTATTCACACGGAAATGGTGATGAACAATCCCATATAATAGCCGAACACGTGCCTTAGTTACATCGTGTTGGTGGCGTGTGGGCATTAAACGGGCACATATAAACGCATACCAAGCTTTACCATATCGACTAAGTGCTGATTGGGGAAAACTTATCTTTTCATCTGTTATGGCTTTAATTACCCATTGAGTTCCCAGTTTGCATAATCTGACAATCAACTCATCTAACTCGGGCAAACCATCTTCATATCAGTCAGTATGTGGTGCCTCCAACCCAAAATACGCATTGATAGCATCGGCATGAAATGCCACCGGTTTACCCCGAACCATGACTATGTGGTTGACATGTTCCATTGTGTTGGCATAAAACTCTTTCACTATATTAATCACCGCTGGAAGTGGTTGTTCTACTAACTGAAACCAATTACGCTCTACAATTTGCAAAGCCATATAACCATCCAAATTAGCATCCGCCTTCAATCCATGTTCTAGCACAAAATTCTTCTTGTCGATGGATAACTTGAATCTTTCTACGGTCCTCTCACTAACAAACATTGTATAATCATACTAAGGTCGAGCTGTGGAGGTGGATGGGCATTGTCTTTTGTGGGAAGACATGGTGTTTTTGGTTATGTTTAGGCTCAAACTTTGGTTCATGAATTTTATCAAATAATTGGTGAGCGGACTGAGTACTTCCCCCCAAAATAGGTTGTTTATAATATCTTGCTAGACAATATATGAAATCAAACATACACTCGTTGGGCAACCAATTTCCAAGGTATTCCACCCAATTGATATTAATAAAAGAGAAGAAGATTGAGGATGAAGTAAGTTGTGCTTACCTTGAATAAATTTGTGTTTCCCTTTCGTAAGGATTTCCCGATTTGAATGAATTTGTTCAATGAAAGAATTATATTTAGGATTGGAGTGTAGTGTTTGTATCTGATATGACTTGGACTACTTGTATGGTTGGAGTTCATATAGGGGATGGAAAAGCAGCGTGGGTTGGGAGATGGAGAGTGTATGGGTTTAATGTGAATGGAAGTTAAAGAGGAGAAGGAGTGATGGTGTAGTGGAATTATTACCAGAGTTATGGAGTAGTGGAAGTGTTAAGGGTGTAGGAGAAGTGGGGAAGTTAAGTGTACGAAGGAAAGGGGAAGTAGTTATGGCTTATGACACGACAATTAAAACAGTTCAGCGTCTGGGTGTTTCGAGCGGCACGGCCCGTGCCGTGGATATGCAGGAGATAGTGCGCCCCACGCTAAGAGGTCAAGAATTTCTGGCGTAGTAGCGCGCTCTTCGTTGTATAGAAGTATTGGGCAGTGCGGTTCGCGCTACAGGGTCAGTGGCAGGATGAATAGTAGCGTGCCCCGCTATGGGTACAGCGCGTCCCACGCTGTGTCTATCCATTGGGCAGCGCGGTCTGCGCTAGGGGGTCAGTAACATCATGACTCTATTTTCCTTCTTCAACCTGTGAATCATCCAAACATGGAGTCAAAATTATATGAAAACTACATATTTAAACTAGATTATAAACTAAAATATAAAGATTAACTAAAAGAGGAAGAATTTATAAGCTTGGGTTGCCTCCAAAGTAGCGCTAGTTTTAACGTCGTAAGCCCAATGGTGCCTCATGTATCACTATGCATCGGCGAGGGTAATGTTGACGACATCCCAGTTTGAATCACCACCCTAGTAATGCTTTAACCGTTAACCATTGACCTTGAAAGTCTCCAATGGATTTCTACAGTAGAGTTCGACGGTGCCATGTGAGAAAACTGTTTTGATAGTGAATGGTGCCGACCACCTTGATTTTAGTTTTCTGGGAACAATCTCAACCGTGAGTTGAACAATAAGACTGATTGCCTAGGCTTAAACGTTCTTTGTATCAATTTATTATCGTGCCATCTCTTGACCTTTTCCTTGTACAACTTTGAGTTCTGGTATGCTTGCAGTAGGATTTCGTCAAGCTAGTTTATCTGAAGTAGTCTCCTTTCACCCACTGCTGCTTGATCGAAGTTCAGTTTCTGAATCGCCCAGTAGGTCTTGTGATGTAACTCGACCGGTAAGTGAAAGTCATTCCCGTATAGTAGTTGATATGGTGACATGCCAATCAATGTTTTATACGCAGTTCTGTAAGCCCACAGTGCATCGTCCAACCTGAGTTACCCATCCTTTCACCTCGGGTTTACCACCTTTTCCAAGATTCTCTTCACTTCAATGTTTGAAATCTCGGCTAGCCCACTGGTTTGGGGATGATATATTGTAGCTACCTTATGGTTGACCCCATACTTTTTTAATAGTGTCGTAAATGATTTGTTGTAGAAATTATTACCTTCATCACTTATAATAGCTCTTGTTGTGCCAAATCCCGTAAAAATATTCTTCTGCAGGAATTTGAGAACCACTTTGGCATCGTTAGTCGGGAGTGCTATGGCTTCAACCCATTTGGATACGTAGTCTACCGCAAGCAATATATACTGATTACTGAACGATGATGGAAATGGCCCCATAAAATCGATGCCCCAAACGTCAAAAAATTTAACTTCCAAGATCATTTGGAGTGGCATCTCATTCCTTTTCGATATGTTTCCCACTCGTTGACATCTATCACAAGTTTTAACAAATTGGCGGGCGTCTTTAAATAATGTAGGCCAATAAAATCCGGCTTGAAGCACTTTAGCCGTTGTTCTCTCACTACCATAGTGTCCCCCATATGCTGATGAGTGGCATTCGTTTAGTATGTTCTTCACTTCGCTATAGGGCATACATCGTCTGATCATCTTGTCGACGCACTGTTTGAATAAGTAAGGCTCGTCCCACATATACCACTTCACGTCATGGAGAAACTTCTTTTTCTGTTGTTGTGTAAGATCAGGGGGAAGAATGTTGCTCACTAGATAATTCGCGAAGTCCGTGTACTATGGAAATTTTGTAGTTATCCCAAATAGTTGCTCATCTGGGAATGACTCGTTGATTACACACTTGTCCTCTTCCTTTTTATTCTAATTCTCCAACCTAGACAACTGATCGGTGACTTGGTTCTCTGTCCCCTTTCTATCCTTTATTTCTAAATCAAACTCATATAAAAGGAGAATCCATCGAATAAGGCGTGGCTTAGCATCTTTTTTTGAAATTAAGTACCGAATAGCCGAGTGATCTGTATAAACTACTACCTTTGTTCCGATCAAGTACGCCCAAAATTTATCGAATGCATACATCACTGTAAGTAATTCCTTTTTCGTAGTTGTGTAGTTCATTTGAGTCTTCATGAGTGTCATACTTGCATAATATATAGTATGAAATACCTTCTCTCGACGTTGACCTAAAATAGTCCCAACCGCATAGTCGCTTGCATCACACATTAACTCGAAGGGCATGGTCCAATCCGGCACGATAATGGCGGGAGCTGTGGTCAATTTATTATTCAATAACTCGAATGCTAATTTACACTCCTCATCCAACTTGAAAATCGAATCCTTCTCTAAAAGGCTGCATAGAGGTTTTTCAATTTTAGAGAAGTCTTTTATAAATCTTCTATAAAACCCAGCATGCCCGAACAAACTTCTAATTCCCTTAACTGAACTCGGTGGAGGAAGCTTTTTAATTGTTTCCAACTTTGCTCTATCAACCTCTAATCCATGAGCCGAGACCTTGTGCCCCAAAATTATGCCTTCTTCAACCATGAAGTGACACTTTTCCCGGTTAAGTACCAGATTCGTGTCTGTGTATCTTTGTAAGACCATTACCAAATTCTCTAGACATGCATCAAAATCATCCCCATAGACAGAGAAGTCATCCATGAAGACTTCCACATTTTTCTCTACCATGTCAGAAAAAATGGCCATCATACACCTCTGGAAGGTAGCGGGTGCATTACATAAGCCAAACGACATTCTCCTGAATGCGAATGTGACGTATGGGCATGTGAATGTAGTCTTCTATTGATCTTCAGAAATAATTATGATCTGATTATAACCCGAATATCCATCTAATAAGCAATAGTACTCATGTCCCGCTAATTTGTGCAACATCTGATCGATAAAGGGCAACGAAAAGTGATCTTTACGGGTCACCTTATTCAACTTCCTGTAATCCATGCAAACCCTCCAACTACTCATTGTTCTTGTCGGAATTAGCTCATTATCATCATTCTGAACCACGGTCATTCCTCCCTTTTTCGGCACACATTGAACCGGACTGACCCATTTACTATCTAAAATCGGGTAAATGATACCCGCATCCAACCATTTCAGTATTTTCTTCTTCACTAATTCTTTCATGAGAGGGTTGAGCCGTCTTTGTTGTTCCACTGTCGATTTTGCATCGTCTTCTAGTAAAATTTTGTGCATGCAAAAGGATGGTCTGATTCCTTTGATATTCGCGATTGTCCATCCTATAGCCGATTTGTGGTCCTAAAGCACTCTCAACAACTTTTCTTCCTACAATTCGTTAAGTGTAACAGAAATAATAACAGGTAAAGAATTAGATTTGCCTAAGTATGCATACTTGAGGTGTTTAGGGAGTGGCTTAAGTTCAAGCGTCGGTGGCTCCTCCAATGACGGTTTCATCCTTAATGTAGCTTTTTCATCCTTGTGCAATGGTTTAAATGGTGCTTTAAATCTGCTCACTCGTGGCAAGGAGTCTAGCATCTTCAAATAGTCAACAGATTCCAGATCATCTAATTCTTCATCTCCTAATAAAGTCGTTTCCAATGGATCGTTAACCAAACTCTTTCCCACGCCTTTGCTGATTATCTGATCAATGATATCCATCCGAAAACAATCTTCTTCATCCGTGGGAAATTTCATGGCCTTGAAAACTTTGAATTTTACTTCTTGATCTTGGACCCTCATCGTTAGTTTGCATTTTTGTACGTCGATGAGTGTCCTACCCGTAGCCAAAAACGGTATCCCGAGGATGATTGGAATATTCTTATCTTCCTCAAAATCCAGAATAATGAAATCCACGGGGAATATGAACTTGTCTACCTGAACTAATATGTCTTCCACAATGTCTCTTGGGTATGTGACCTACCCGCTAACTGTTAAGAGATGTTCGTGGGCTTTGGAGCTGGCAAACCCAATTCTATATAAACTGATAACGGCATAAGGTTCACACTCGCTCCCAAATCACATAAACATTTATTGAATGTCATATTCCCAATCGTGCATGGAATAGTGAAACTCCTCGAATCTTTTAACTTTAGTGGCAACTTTCGCTGAAAAACCGCACTACAATCCTCTGTTAATGCCATTGTCTCGAAATCTTCCAATTTCTTTTTCCTGGACAAGATCCCTTTCATGAATTTTGCATAACTCGGCATCTGCTCTAGGGCTTATATGAACGGGGTATTAATCTGAAGTTTCTTAAAAACTTCCAAAATTTTTGCAAACAACTTGTCTAATTTCTGCTTTGGAACTCTTTGCTAAAACGTCGGTGGAGGATACACAACTGGCTTTGTTATCTAACTTTGTTTCCTCCATTTGCTTATCCTCACCCTATTTTTCTTCAACCACCTTGTTGTCATCAATTTTATCATCCGAGATAGTTGAATTTTTTGCATCTTCCCCATCCAAATGTTTTCCACTTCTCAAGGTGATTGCCTGAAATTGTTCATGATTTTCGTTCGAATTTCTTTCGGTGTCACTTGGTAGAGTCCCTTGTGGTATATTGTTCAACGCTAATGCAATTTGTCCCATCTGATTCTCTAGATTCTTGATGGCTATCTCTTGCGATTTCATTGCCATTGCTTGATTTTTCATAGCCGCCTCATTGCTTGTTATGTACTTTGTTAACAACTCCTCTAAATCTGATTTTCTTTCTTGATGTTGAGCTGGTTGTTGATGATTCTGGAATCCTGGGGGGAAACGATGGTCGTGAAGCTTGCTGATGCTGATTGTTACTCCACAAAAAGTTAGGAAGATTCCTATTCCCCTGATTGTACGTATTCTGGTATGTATTATGTGGAATTCTGTTGTAGCTACCCACAAATTGTACTGCTGCTAGGTTGATTGCACACTAATCTGTAGGATGCTCACCTGCGTACAATTCACAAATACTTGCAACCTGCTGTGCCTGTATCCCTGTCATAGCATGCAACTTCTTTGAGAGTGCTTACATTTGCGCTTGTATTGCCATCACTCCATCTACTTCTAACACTCCAGCTGCCTTTGCATGCATCATTCTTGTCGTGGGCCATTGGTAATTGTTAGCAGCCATCGTCTCTATCAACTGATACGCCTCCTTATAGTTCTTTGCCATAAAAGCTCCCCCCGATGCTGCATCAATACTGGTCCTGAGATTCCCATGTAGTCCGTTGTAAAATGTGTTCATCTGCAACCACTTAGGCAATCTGTGATGTGGGCATTTTCTGAGAAATTCTTTATATCTCTCCCATGCCTTATACAGTGACTCCCCGTGTTGCTGTTCAAACATAGTGATCTCATTTCTCATCTTTGCAGTTTTCGTTGGTGGGAAAAATTTTGTAAGAAATTTCTGAGCAAGGTCATCCCATGTAGTTATCGATCCAGGCAGTAGAGAATGTAACCACCTCTTCGCCTTGTCCCGCAGAGTGAATGGGAACAAGCGAAGTCTTACCGCATCTTTTGACACCCCATTATACTTGAAAGTGTCGCATATTTCTAGAAAGCTGATCAAATGCTCGTTAGGATCATCATTTGCAAGTCCCCCAAACTTTCGGTACTAAGTTTCCTCAATACCTTATTAACTCATTCGACTCAAGTTAACATTCTTCGGACCTTTCCTTTCCTAACGAGGTTATTAGCCTAAGGTTCTTCCCCCCTTAAGTTTTATAACCTAAGGCTTTGATACCAACTTGTGACGCCCCCAAATTCGAGTATCTTCCAACCCGACAGATGGTGCTCCACGATACTACAATTCATACAGTCCTTCCATTGAGATAACAACAAAATGATTGTAATTGCTATATTCTTATTTCATTCATAATAAATCTTTCTCCAGGTTCATAACCCGAATACATTATTCGTTATTCATAAGTATATTACATACCAATATTCTAGTCTATTACAGGATAATTAACCATCCACCTTAGCCTTGCCCTTATCTCTCGTAGAACTCTCAGTTCGTTTGGCTTTAGCTGCAAACATATGGTTCAAGGAAGAATGAGCATAACTAGCTCAACAAGTCTCACACAAAGAATCATATGAATATCACATTAGGTATTACATGCTTATCTTCCATAATTGAACAATTAACTATAAAGCACAATGAAATATTTGACTAGTACTTCTCGTTTCTTATCAACAATTCCAAAGTATATATATCATAGCTTAGGAATTCCGAACCGATCAAAAGACCATGAACGTACTCTTTCCGTTTTCATACTTGAAAAGGACATCTGGCACTAAGGCCATCCATCCGTCTTTACTTATGAGCACTTCTAGGTGATCAGCCTATTGTACTCTATGTTGATCAACACTCTTCCGTTAAACGTATTTACGTTTAACTTTTGGCAACCTCACGTGCCCATCGAATAATCGATGAAAATACTTTTGTTTGTTCATAAACAAACTTACCTTCTCATCCGTACCAAATACTTGGCATAGGATAATGTTAACAGTTCTATATCGAAAGACTTGTAAACAAATCAATCCATTCTTCAATACTAGTCTAGCCGAGTTAAAACAGGCACCAACTCCTTCTTTAAACCATTCATGCATCCTATAACCTGAATCACAGAAAACTTGACTAACACGAAGGTTAGACAAGCGTTAAGAAAGAATTGCCTTCAAGCTTCTTCGAATATAATATTCAATCAATTCTCAGTCCTTACAGGATCTACATGATATATTCACATAGCACACTGTAATTAGTTATCAAACAAACTTATTTTATTTTTTCTAACCAAATTCTTTCTCTTCTATATCTTATTTGAATTTATTTCTTTATAAATCCAATTCGCATTTCTATACTTTGTCACGGCTTGTTAACGTTCTTACGTTATTAACCCGTCCTTTGATCATCATTGGTAAAGTATCAACGTTTGAACATCAATCACGATTTACTTTCTTACACTTTTACGTTCTTCGTTTAATTCTTATTAAACCATACTAAATCTTCTAACGTTAACACTTCATTAATGATTTAAGGTCAGCCTTATTATGTACGTTAAGTACCTTCAATGTCTTATCTTAGGTCTACAATCAAATGGAATAAAAACCTAACTTGGTCAACATTTTTACACTGTCGGCGCTGCGGCGCGACATCCCTAGTACAAACTCAGCATTGCGGCGCCAGTTAACAGAAGACACGGCCGGATCTGGCACTGCAGCGAGGCCCTTTTGTGCTGGGTTTGGCGTTGTGGCGCCGCCCCTATGCACCAGTTGGTCAAAACAGTTTGCTTTTCTAACGAAACTCCCGGCTTTATAACTTATTCGTTTTACATCCGAATTGATTCTTTCGAAAGCCTACAACTCACAAATTACACCCTCTACGTGTTCATATAAGAATTTTACATTTTTGAATCCGTTAACGCGATATTCACCTTTTTGTCCCTTTTTAGTGTTCACTTATTGTTTTCGACCGTTCAATACTCGTTTTCTTCGTTATAAGTCGGAATTCGACGATTCTTTTGGCCCTTAATCCGAGATTTCTACGTTTTTGATGTTTAACGTCTATTTCTGCAAAATTTATCATAACTTCGTTACTCGTGTTCTATAAGCCAAGTCAAATGGAACACTCTATTGATTCATCATCTACATCCTAACCAACCAATATGCACATACCTTAGCTATGACGGTTTTTAAATCTTTCATCACAACTAAGTTCACGTTCCTAACTTTCTTAGGTTTTTAACTTACGTAAACACTGGCGATTTCTATTTGGTTATGACTTATCAATGATTTTATAATTAATAGACATCCTTATTCCTCCTCACTAAACATGCTCCACTAATCTACGATTCTCTAGTAGAAAGAAATAAAAAAGATGAAGACTACGGTTTATGAGAATTTACCGTTGTCGTTCTTCGCGTTCTTTGAAAATGTCTTATGGTTTTCTTGGAAGTAACTTGATTATGTGTTTCAAGCTTTTCTTTCTCTCAATATGTATTGGACAATGTTTGTAAAACACTAAAAGTCCAACCTTAAGCTTCGTATTTGTAGGATTTTAACATGGGGGCAAAATGGTCAAAGAGTCACCTCCTTACTATTCCCACCTTCTCTTCAACTTAGCCACCAAGTAATCACTTTACTCGGTGGCTAAGTGGCCGACCCACCTCCTTCATGGATCATCCCATGGGTTGCCCCATGGGTTTTACCCATCCCGTGACCCGCCGGTTTGACCCGCGGTTCGATTTCTTGGATTGGGCTTGACTTACATTAATATTGGGCCTTGACTTGGGCTTGCTTACTTAATTCATTTGGCTTGCTATTAGTCCAAGTCCAATTGGATTATACAAAAGCCTTAACTCAAAATCCCATAATAACTAATCGTATTCTACGCGTATAACTCACGTATTCTCTTCATTTAGTACTCATACGATATTCGTATTATATGGCGTACAATTCTTCATACCATACTCGTATTTAACTAGTATAATACTCGTATCTCATACGTATAATAATCTAAATGATTATACGCATTACATTTCCCTTTTGGAAATCACTTTCTCTAACCTTTAGGTTTTAAGTCCGCAGGAGAAAACTTCGTTTGCCATAACTGAAATATTATTGGATATTCTATAATATCTTCATATTATATCATTACACGTTTCTCGAAATTTCAAACCTAAGCCCCGAACGAAATCGGATGAATAATATTTTTACGGGAAAATTCTCAGAAACCCTTCATTTTCATCTTGATAAATCAAAACAATTAATTCTAGCACATAGCCAGAATACTAACCACATCCGCATATTCTAGGTCATAGAACGACCTTCAAACATCTTACTCACATAATTAATCAATTAAATTCATATAATCAAATAAAAATTTAATTCATTCATAATCCAAAAGTCTCAGGCGTTACAAAACAGGGTATGGTGCAGCTGCGCCATACTCAAGCCTGGGACCGGCTTAGCTGCGCTAAAGCGCAGCTACGCCATTTTTGGCCTTGACACCAGCGCAGCTGCTCTGGTGCACAGACAGAAACTACGCAGACTGTAACAGTACTCCATTTTAGCCCATCTAACATGAATTTCACTCACAAAACAGTAAATTTAACATGTGCAATTGGTATAGAACTAACACAAACATGATTCCTCACATATTCATAAACTTATAACAATTAAACAATAACTTCAACTAATTTAAATCCTTAAATTTCATGTTTTTATACAAAAACTCTATTTTTGACATCCTTCATAGAAATTTACATTATGATCACAATTCTACACCAAATTAACTCATTCAAACTACATTCTCTTTGTTTCTTACCGAATTAACATATTCAAGACTCAATTCACATATTAGTGTTCAAATTAACCCCCAAATTTAGTACTTATATAAGCCATATATAAAAACATTCACTGTAAATACTTTTCTTCCTTCCTAAACGTAATTAGCATACAATTTCTTATTTAAATACAACCTTAAACATCACAAACAAGTATAATGTTACAACCCGAAAATTTATAAAATCTTGAATGATTAGAATAAAGGTTAAAGAATAAAACCTAAAAGAGAATTTGAGGATTTATTTAAAAAAAATTTAAAGAACCTATATGGTTTTTTATTGAATGAGAATAAAGAAATACGGGTTACAAAATTTTAAAACCCTAGAAATGAATTAATATGTATTTGAAGGAATATCAAGAAGAAGGTTTTACGATACCTGTAAATTCGATGTGAACTGAATAATCTAAGAAATGTTATATAAGTACATATGGAAATTTTATTAAGGAGATAAGATTTCACATGAAGATATCATATGAGGTTAAACGAAGATAAATATATGTATAGAAATATATATAATTAGTAAGGTGCTATATATATATGCAAGAGAAATGATGAATTAAGGTAATGATATAAGGATCAAGATAAAACTATGTAAGTAATTAACATAGCTTAAACGTTGGCCTTGACTGACAAATAAGAATTTACATAAGTATAAAGTCGTTAGTTAATACGATTACTAATAAGAAATGAGTAATTTAAAACTCAAAATTTGAGTTAGAGATAGAATTTTGAAGCATGGACTACTCAGTTGCGTCCAGAGCGTCAAGTTTAGTCAGAATGGACAGTAAACACAAAATGTGTAAAGGTTGACTTTTGGTCAAAGTCAACAGTTGACTTTTTATGGAAAAAAATCAAAATTAGTGTGAGAAGTGAAATATGTTATGATCATGTGAATTATGTGTGTGATTAGATAAATATACATTATATAACGTGTATACATTTATTTTGTATGTAAAAGTGAAATAAGAATTAAGTTATATAACCTAATATATATTAGGTATGATAATTAAATAATCTAAGAGGTTATGATATGGTAGAATATTAGTATATAAATACTAACATTAAGAGATTTATTTTATACATATCAATTAATTAATTTTATAACCTAATTATAGTAAGTCTAATCGGGTTAAGGAAATAAATGTACATGAGTAAGGATTTATGTTATAAATGAGGAAATGAAAACCCTAATTACATAATTAGGGAATGATAATATTAAGAGTATTTGAATATGTTATTTGTTATAGCCCAAATGTAAGACCCCAACTTATTATAAATGAGATTTAATTCCCTCTATTTATTATTTTGAAATAGTAAGGGTTGATTTGATTAATGTGGTTAGTTATAGGTGAAATGCGCAAATATTTCAAGTAAGCAAGTGGTTATAAAATATTCATTATTGTCGGGGAATATTCGTTTGGTCGTGGAATATTCTTACTGTCGGGGAATATTCGTACGACGGCACAGCCTCGTGTGGGCCCCATAACGGAAAGCTATTGGATGAAGAAAACGACAAGTATAAGTTGTTTATAAATAACGGCGTAGTTGTTACCGTTAATACTGTTGAAATACTCGGTGGCTAAAACACAGTAGCACACGGTATTGCACCAGTTATTGATTCTTACGTAAGAAGGCACTACTCAATAATTATTACAGTAATTACTGTTCAATATTTTATTTTATTAATTCAATAATTGTTGCATTGATATTTTATATTACTGTTATTCAATAATTGTCACTACACAATATTTTCCATTATCGGAGCAATAATTCATATTATATGAATAATATTATTAGATAATATTATTGACAATGTCTAGAAAGTTCTGTCTAAGGAGATGTTTGGTCGCCTATGCGCGCCAGTAAGGAGAAATCCTTATTGGAAAGCCCCCTCTTTCCTGGAAACAGCCTGGTTGTCAGTATTATGATTCTGTAATATTATTTGTGAATAATTAATTATTGATTTATATGATGAGAAAAATATTCGTTGTATATGGATATAGATGGAGAAAATTTTTTAATATGACAATTATTGAAAATTAATAATTTATCTTTTTCTGATAAAAATTTATTTAAATATATTATTATATTATAATAATATAATAATGGTGATATTTTTACAATGAATGTGGAATATATGAATAAATGAGGAGGAAGAGTATTTTTGTTACTAAAAATATTTAAAACATGTTTTTCATGTTTGTGGACTCTATTTTTTGACTGAAATTTGATTATAGCATGTAAAATCGTCCGTTTGTGGATTTCGGTCAATTTCTGTTTGAAATTTGTAAAAAATTTCTTCTTTAAAGATGTAGATAATGGAATTTCCTATGAAAAAGAAATGAGGTTTGAATTTTTCTGATAAAAGGGTTATTTATTATGAATTATTGATGTTCTGAAATAATTGATTTTTGAAGTTTTAGCTATTTTTTTAACAAAAACGTTTTTATTGTTTTGGTGGGCCCCACAAATGTTGTAAACATGTTAATTTCAAATGTCAAGAGGTGGGCGTGAAATTTTTTATAATATATTAATATTTTATTAAATTTTCTGCTTTGGTGTTCTAAGCATTTTCCTATAAATAGGGTGATTAAGTTAGAATTGAAAATCACACCAGAAACTAAAGTTTTCTCTCTCTTTCTCTCTATATTATCGGGCATATTCTTGTGAGTATTTTGATACTTTGAGTGTTGCTATACGGTGCAAGTTCCCTTCAGCACTATATCCAGTATTCCAGCTAGAAGTACTGTCTTTTCTGAGGTAAGGGATATTTTTTTTTTATAAATGATATTATTTCTTTCAATATCATTATGCCAAAATATTGGTCTGAACTTTTTATCAAATTTAGAACTTTTTGTGTCGGGATTACTATTCACGTATACGACACTATTCACCGAAAAAATTAAATTTTTGTTTTTGTCCAGATATCTATTATGGATACTAGCTTTTATTGTATCCATATTTTGATCATTCTTAAATTTTCCTTCGCTATGATTATTTATGAAATATTTTTGAACTCGGATTGTTTAAAGTACGAATTCTTAATATTTGTTCTTTTGTTTCACTGGATTTGTTTTCTTTAAAAGATTTTTCATCATCCTCAGTCCTAAATGATGATATTACTGAATATCTTTGGCCTGCAGTGCAAAGATGAATGATTTTCTGATGAATATCTTTGGCCCGTAGTGCAAAGATGAGCAGGTGTTTAGATGAACATGACCAACTGATGAATATCTTTGGCCTGTAGTGCAAAGATGAATATTTGATTCAAGATGTATATTGATTGATGTTACAGGGATAAAATATTGATGTTGGACTTTTAAATTCATAGATGATAGTAGATTTCATCATCTACTTAACTCTTCTAATGAATTATTATTTCCGCTGCGAATATTGATTTAACATTTGTTGTCTATTGTATTCAATTAGATTTTTCCTTGTTGAGGACTAACGATAATTTGTTTTATATTATCTTAGTCATAATATTCTTTACTGGGCTTGTTGAGCTCACCCTTTTCCTTTTTGTTCTATTTTCTTCTCAGGAGGCGAAAATGTAGCAAGTACTAGTCGGGGTATGTAATGATGGTTCTAGAAGTTATTTTAGTAGTCCTCACCATTTTTATAAAATAATGTATCAATAATTGTAATGAGGACTTATTTGGGTGTGAATATTGTCTTGATGACAATATTTGTATTTAAACTCACAGTTTATGTGTTGTATTAAAAAAGTTGTAGTTGTTTCTGTACCATGTATTTGACAACTCAGAATGGGTGATGTATACCTATTTTGGAGGTGTCACATTTGGTATCAGAGCTTAGGGATATGATCTCTGGCGGAGATCGGGGAATAGAACTAGGAGGGGAGAGACGAATAAAACCTTCGCTAGTGTATCTTACATAAGCTTATATTGATTTCTTTAATTAACCCTTGTTTTATGGCAGTATTTGAGAATGTCGACTGAAAATGTTAACAGTGGAGTAAATGAGACTGTGGAGACACCTTTACTCACCAACGAGGAGAACGTGCAACAGGCTGGCAATGTTCCTCCTGTAAACAACACCACTGAGCAGATGATGAACGATGGAATGTTTAGAAGCATTTTGCAGTTCATGCAAAATCAGACGAGGGAGACTCGTGTACCAAATACTGGTGGAAATGATAGCAATACACGGTTTGTCACGGCCAAGCAGTTCAAAGAGTTGGGACCACCAGAATTCTGGGGAAAGCCGGATCCAATTAAGGCGGAGACGTGGGTCAAGCAAATTACCAAGATATTCGATGTCTTGGGATGCACGGAGGAACAGAAGGTTCCATTTGCCACCTTTATGTTTCGTAATGAGGCAGATTATTGGTGGGAATCTGTGAAGCGTACCCATGCAGCCGCACTCAGCATGTCTTGGGAGACATTTCAGAAACTGTTCAATGACAAGTACTTTCCTGAAAGTATTCGTCATATGAAGGAGGTAAAGTTTATTAGACTGGAACAGAACAACATGACGGTGTCCCAATACGAGGCGAAGTTCGCGTTGTTATACAGGTTCGCACCTTATTTGGTGGAGAATGAGGAACGTATGACACAGATCTTTCTGAGAGGTTTGAAACCCGACATACGTCAGTATCTCATTTCTCATAAATTTTCTCTATATTCAGATGTTGTCAATAGGGCTGAATTATTAGAGCGAGATAACGAGTACGTTCAATAGAGGGACCACAACCAGGATCGTACTGGTGACAGTAGTCATTGGAGCAACGATAACCAGCGGGGAAAGAAGAACACGGACAAAAGCGGTAACCGCTCTGGTGGTAATTGTGGCCATGATAATAGAAGAAGCGAGTGGGGGGGGGAGATTTTAAAAAGAGGAAATTCAACAATGACAATGTGAAGACGTTAGCACCAGCAGCAACTGGTTCTAAGGGAGGAGAACGACCACCGGTCGTATGCTACAAATGCGAAAAAGATGGACATATTAACCCAAACTTTCCACAACAGTTCAAGGTATGCTATAATTGTGTAAAGGAAGGACATATCGTTCGAGATTGTACGGTAACGAAACCAAGTCCAGGAGGGATGGTGACTCAAAAGGTTGTCCCAAAAAAGTCAAAGTCAACGATTCCTGGAAGAGCGTTTGTCGTGACTGGTCAAAATGTAAGGACCCCAAACGAGGTGATCACGGGTAAGCTGATCATAAATTCTTGCGAAGTTTATAAATTACTAGATACCGGTGCTACCCATTCATTTATCTCACCTGATTGTGCTCAACGTTTAAACTTGACCCCGGAGAAATTAGCCTTTGACCTATCTGTGGAGACTCCGTTAGGAGAAACTTTCATCACATCCACTGTTTATAAATCTTGTTTGATCCAAGTTGGCACCATCACATTACCTGTTGACCTTATCTCTTTAAGGATACTTACTTTTGATGTGATTTTAGGGATTGATTGGTTAACTACTCATCATGCCAAAATTGATTATTTTCGTAAGGTTGTTAGTTTTTATTTTCCTAATCAACCTGTTGTTCGAATTCAAGCAACCAAACCATTAAAATCAATCAGTGTCATATCAAGTCATAAAGCTATTCATTTATTGAAAAATGGATGTCAAGCTTTCTCAGCCCATGTTATGGATTTGAATAAAGACACGTCAGATTTGAATAATATTCCTGTTGTTAGTAAATTTCCTGACATATTTCCTGAAGAACTTCCCGGTCTACCCCCGGAACGTGAAGTTGAATTGTTTATTGATCTTGAACCTGGTACAAAGCCCATTTCCAAAACCCCATATCGAATGGCTCCTATTGAACTTCAGGAGTTAAAGGTCCAACTACAAGAGTTGTTGGACATCGATTTCATTCATCCTAGTATATCTCCTTGGGGTGCTCCAGTTTTATTCGTAAAGAAGAAAGATGGGAGTATGCGACTTTGTATTGATTACCTGGAATTAAACCATGTCACTATCAAGAATAGATATCCGCTACCTCGAATTGATGACCTGTTTGACCAGTTGCGAGGAGCATAATTCTTTTCAAAGATCGATCTTCGTTCTGGATATCATCAGCTGAAGATTAGAACTGAGGATATCCCGAAGACTGCCTTCAGAACTCGGTACGGGCATTATGAATTCTTAGTCATGTCTTTTGGATTGACTAATGCTCCTACGACTTTCATGGATATGATGAATCGAGTATTCAAGGAATATTTAGATCAGTTCGTTGTTGTCTTTATTGATGACATCCTCATATATTCCAAAAGTCGTGAAGATCATGAGCACCATTTGAAGCTTGTACTCCAAAGGCTTCGTGAAAATAAGTTATATGCCAAGTTGAAGAAATGTGAGTTCTAGCTTGAGGAAGTAGCATTCCTTGGGCACGTGGTGTCAAAACATGGAGTATGTGTTAACCCGGCGAAGATTGAAGCAATACAAAGTTGGGAGCAACCGAAGTCGGTGACCGAAGTACGTAGCTTTCTAGGCTTAGCTAGTTATTATCGGAGATTCGTGGAAGGATTTTCTCAAATCGCTACTCCATTAACTCAGCTTACTCGAAAAGAAACAAAATTCGTATGGAGCGAGGAATGCGAGAAGAGTTTCCAAGAGCTTAAGAGGAGACTCATTTCGGCACCTGTTCTGACAATACCATCTGGTTCGGATGGATTTGTTATCTACAGCGATGCTTCCGGCAAAGGGTTAGGATGTGTTCTCATGCAACGTGGGAAAGTCATAGCATATGTCTCGCGGTAACTTAAAGAATATGAGAGGAATTATCCTACTCATGATTTAGAGTTGGCAGCAGTCGTTTTCGCGTTGAAAATCTAGAGGCACTATCTATATGGAGAGAAAGTGGAGATATATTCAGATCATAAAAGCCTCAAATATTTCTTCACCCAAGAGGAACTCAACATGCGGCAACGACGTTGGCTCGAGTTGTTGAAAGACTACGACCATACCATTCAAAACCATCTTGAAAAAGCAAACGTGGTACCTGACGTATTGAGCAGAAGATCATACGCGGGAACAAGTGCGATGTTGTTAACACAAATGCCCATTTTACGTGATTTACAAAAAATGAAGATAGAATTCAAGACTCCGGGGACCCAAGTGATGATGTCAAATATACGCATAGAATCAGCTTTAATCGATAAAGTTAAAGTTGCTCAAGCCACAGACCCGAAGCTGATGCTTATGAAGAAGAAAGTGCAAGAAGGTGCTATTCCAGAAGCAAGAATCGATGAAGAAGGAATACTTCGAGTCCACTCCAGACTTTGTGTTCCTAACGATTCTGATTTGAAGTATAAGATCATGATGGAGGCACACAATACACCATTTACAATCCATCCTGGAAGTACCAAAATGTATCGTGATCTTCGACATACATTTTGGTGGAATAATATGACGAGAGAGATTGCAAAGTTTATCTCGAGGTGTTTAAATTGTCAACGTGTAAAGGAGGAGCATCAAGTGCCTAAGGGTCCATTGCAACCACTTGAGATTCCGAAATGGAAGTGGGAACACATTACCATGGATTTCATTACGGGTCTTCTCACGGTTTCTCAAGGCATAAATGCTATTTGGGTTATTGTTGATTGATTAACCAAGTCTGCTCATTTCTTGCTGATACGGGAGACATATTCCCTTGAATGTCTTGCTCGTATGTATGTAAATTAGATTGTGCGATTGCATGGCATGCCAGTATCTGTAGTTTTGGATCGTGACCCAAGATTCACTTCACGATTTTGGGTTAGCTTGCAAAAAGCTATGGGCACGAATTTACGATTCAGTTCGACATATCATCCTCAAACGGACGGACAATCAGAGAGGACTATTCAAACTCTTGAAGATCAAATAATGTGATGCCCTAGAAAATCAGATTTTTAGGAGAATTAAAATTTTTATTTAATTATAAGGATTAAATGAATTTAATTGATTATTTATAGGAGTAAGCTAATTAAAAGTCGTTCTATGACCTAGACATGTCATAATGTCGTAGTAATTGGGCTACGTGGTAGAATTAAAGTGTTTGAATTTCCAAGACGAAAATAAAAGCTTTCTGAGAAATTTTTCGAAAACCACTATTCACGAATTTCTGCTCGGGAATTATTTTTGAACTTCCGAGAAATATGTAACAATAGAATATCGATGTGAGGTGGAATATCCAATAATATCTCAGTTATGAAAAACACAGTTTTTCGCCTGCGGACTTAAAACCTAACGTTTCGAAAAAGTGACTTTCAAGAAGGAATGTAAACGCGTATATTTAATTAAAGCGATGATCGTATAATGCGTAGGTATTGTACGGGGTAATGAATAGGAGTATGATACGAAGTATTATACGAGTATGTATGTATGATGGTATGTCGTATATGTTGAATAAGTATACGAGTTATAATACGAGTTTAATACGTAGACAATACGTTATAAGGCTATAAGCCAAATGAATGGATTTGTAGATTATGTAGGATGTACAAGTCCAATTTGAATTAATAAATAAGCCCAATGGTGTTAAAGTTGTAAGCCCAAGTATTTATAATGTGAAGCCCAAAGTAAATTAATGTAAGCCAAAATAATTAAGTTAGGTTAATGAAACCTAAGCCCAAGCTATGGTCCAATGGATTAGGAGGATCCATGGAGTAACCCATGATCATTTGGGTGTTCTTGGTGACCAAGAAACAAGAGTGGTGAGCAAGTGTTGTGGTGGGCAAGTAAAGTGCTTATGTGTGATTAACAAGTATGCTTAAGTGTGATGGCCAAGTATATGGGGTGAGCAAGTTAACTTAATCGAAAAGTATGGAATAGTAAGGAGGTTACTAAGGAGGTGGAAGGTCTTAATGACCATTATGCCCTAACTTTAGAAAGTCTATAAATAGCAAGCTCAAAATTCATTATTTGGTTGTTAACATTCTTCCAAGCTAAGCAACTTATTTGGTTGAGAGAATAAGCACATATAAAGTTAGACTTTCCTTGTTAGTTTTTCCACCAATAACTTATAGCTTATTGGTTAGAGAGAATAAGTTAGAAAAGCTAGAAAGATAGTCTTTCATATTTCAAGAAGCAAGAAGGAGATCAAAGATTAAGCAAGATATCATCAAAGAGTAAGTACTCATAAACCATGATTCACTTTCTCTTCCATTATTAGAGAAGGGGGTATTGGTAGAACTAGCATGCTACAGAATGATAAGAATGAATGGTTAATGGACTTAAGCCATAATAAGTCATGAATAAGTCATTTATTCTTATATAAGTTATGAACTTATAATGAACGGATATGAACTTGTAACATGTTTATACAAATGAAGTTAGTATGATAGTAAGAAGATGCAAGAGTGGTGGTTAAAAGATTAAGATCCTCATAATTCATGAGTAATGAAAATATAAGTAATTTATATTTTTATAAGTTATAAACTCACAACGAATAAGTAATAACTTATCATGTTTATAAGTTAATGAAGCATGTATGTCGAGATGTTAGTATAATGGATTGAATCCAATTGAAATGGTTTCAAAATCTTACGTAACGAAATTTCGCCGGAAGTCACACGATTAGACGACAATTGTCGAATTCATGAAATTCTAAGAATGGAAGTCGAATTTTGATATTGAGCTTGGAAATATTGGTTTTCAATGGAGACAAGTCTTATTTGGCATTGTAGAGTTGCGGACACGAGAATGACCGAATTTTGACTTAGAACGAAGAAACGACCGTTGAACGTTCACGAACATTTATCGTTTTCATTAAAAATGGACTAATAGGCGAATTTTTAGCAAACAAAGCCGAATGGATAAAATTCTTATATGACCACATAGAGTACGTGATTTGTGAACCATAGGCTCTTGAACAAACCAATTTGGACTTATAACGAAGAAGTTACGAGTCCGGGAATCTCACAATTCAAAAACTCTGTTAAAATTTTCTGTGGCTCAGAGTCCGCGCCGTGGCGCGACTCCAAGCTTAAAGGACCGACGCCGCAGTGCCAAGGTGAGCATCAGCTACTGTTAGTTGGCACCGCAGTGCGACCATTAACAAAGGGACTCGCGCCATAGCGCCAAGTCCGGTCTCCAAGCCCTAATGGGCGACGCCGCAGCGCGAGATGCAGTACAAAAAAGCTGGCGCCACAGCGCCAGGACTAGAATATAGAGAGAGAAAGGTTTTTGAATGTGAAGTAAAGAAGAATTGAATGAAGGATAAATTAAATCCATAATTAACTTAATATATCATCGTTAAGAATGTTATAAACCTTAAGTACACTAAAGGTAGGAGGTAAGTCAATTGAATGTGAACGGGAATGGTGTACTTAACCAATGACAATTAAGTGTCAATTAATAACGTAATGATGTTAGTAAACTGTGAGGAAGGATAATTAACTCGAATCGAGTTGTATTACTGAAATAATTTCAGTTAAGTTATAGAAGAGAACAAAGTTGGTAAGAATGATGTAACAGAACGATGGCAAGCCGGAACTAATAAATAACAAATCTAATACATGATTAGATTGAGAAGAAGGGTAAGATTCTTTAGGAACTATGTATGTTCATTCATGACCTAATGTGGTATGTTATGTGATTATGTGTAGAGACCGTAAAGACTTAAAAGGAAAAGTAAATATACCGTAGCAGACGCTGAAGGCAAGTTTTTCTAAACGCTTATCTAACCTTCGTGTTAGCCAGGTTTTCAAATGATTCAAGTTATGAGATGCATGTATGGTTTTAAAGAAAGAGTCGATGCCAGTTTTAACTCGGCTAGACTAATCTTGATAGATTGATTGATTTATTTACAAGTCTTTTAATATAGAATTGCTAACGCAATCCTATGCCAAGTATTTGGTACGGATTCAAAGGTAAGTTTGTCTATGAACAAACAAATGTATTTTCATCGATTATTCGATGGGCACATTAGGTTGCCAAAACTTAAACGTACATACGTTTAAGGGATGTAGTGTTGATCAACATAGAGTACTATATGCTGATCACCTAGAAGTGTTCGTAAGCTATACCGGACTTACGGACTTCGTGATGGGTTGTCCTTTTCAAAGAAATTTTGAAATGCTCATGGTCTTGGACCAAAATTGATGTTTTACTGAATATTGTTATTGTAAAACATTTTGAAGGAAAAGGAATGCTATTTTGAATTATTGATAGTACTTCGTAACTATTATCCAGTTACTGAAGATATACTATTCCTATGTTTCAAGCATGATTTTTAAATTAAATTGTTGTACTTGCTGAGCTTGTTATGCTCACTCTTTCTTGAACCATATGAATGCAGCTAAGGACGAGCGAACCGAAGTTTCCAGTAGAGATAAAGGCAAGGCGAAGATGAATGATTAGTTTATCTTGTAATAGACTAGTAAGTATATGTATTATATTATGATGAACAAAGAATGTAATGGTTTAAGAACCTGGGAACGGGATTTATTATTATTAATGTAATAAGAATGTCGTTAGAACACATATTTTGATGTCGTTTCATTAGAATGAATGTACAGTTATGAGTACCGTGTAGCACCATTTCTCGGGTTGAAAGAGACCCGAATTTGGGGGCGTCACATGTTGGTATCAAAGCATTAGGTTATAATACTTAAGGGGGGGGGAAGAACCTTAGGCTAATAACCTAGTTAAGGAAGTGAAGTTCGAAGGAAGTAAACTTGAGCTTAACTTGAGTTGAATGAGTCAATAAGGTATTGAGGAAACTCTGTACCAGAAGATTTCAAAGATGGAAAGTAACCCTAAATAAATTAAATGTGATTTGTGCTTATACTATAGTGTGTTATGTACTAATCAACATATGTGTTATTGTAGGATGTCGAACGATAGCTTATGTATAGAGATATACACGTGGTGAACGACGAGTTGGTGAACAGAGTAGAGCCTGTACCCATGCCAGTGGCAGAGGTACCATTAGTGATTCTAGAGGAGCCAGAATTAGAGGAGTACTTTTCTGAGGAGAACTACTCCGAGGGAGAGATGGATATAGCATCATATCTTCATATGATGAACGATGTGGAGGAGGGAATGGAGGTAACATCGGTTGGTACGGTGGTACCTACATCAAAGTCATCACCTCCAGATGCAATGAGATCATTGTATCTGGCAGAGCTTGACAAGAATGTGCAACTGAGTACAGCGGTGCAGAATCAGAATGAAGAGATTAGTGCTCTTTATGTAGCAAAGGAGTCTGCAGAAGCAGATTTTGAGTCAGAGCATGATGAGAAGGTGCTCATGATAAATAAGGCTAGGGACTATAAGAACGAGGCCGATGAGCTTCGTAAAGAATTGGGGGAGAAGGACCGGAAGATAGGACGGATGTCTTACATCCATGAGAGTGCTCATAAGGATTTCAAGCTGAAATTTGCTTGTCATCCCATGGAGTCAGGACAAACTCGACATACGATTAGTCGGGATACTGTAGCGAAGATTGCGAATGAGAAGCATGAAGATGCTGTTATGCATTATTAGACGGCTAGAGTTATATATATGTGTGTAGTGACGTAAAACCCTCTTTTGTATAAAAAAAGGGTAGTCTTTTTGTAAATCCCAACTTTTGTGAAATTCAATTGCGGGATAGAAAATGTAATAGCTTTTGGCTATGAACGCAAATTGTAAATAGTTTCAAACTATGAAAAAGCATATGAATATAATGAAGTTTTCAGGTAACATTCCTTGTTATTGTGCGAGTTGGTATGTGGTGAATGATAACGAAGTAAGTAAATAGATAATAATGAGATTTTATTTGTTTAATTAAGAACAATGCAGTCACGGAGAAGACAACGTAATCCGGAAGAGGGATCACGTAATGATAACCAAGGGGGTTAGAACAACCCTATGCAAGAGTTCGTTAATTTATTAATGACTGCATTTAACCAAACCGGGGGTAGAATACTTGCGGGACCTAGGGTAGCCAGAACGACTACCTTTAAAGAGTTTAAAAGCGTAGATCCGTCGGAGTTCAAAGGAACGACGGACCCATTAGAAACCTAGATTTGGGTAAATAGAATAGATAAGGCGTTTGATATTTCAACCGTAGCTAAGGTGTAAAAGACTTCTTTTGCGACCTATATAAGGAAGGGGAAAGCCAACTTTTGTCTGGAGGCTCACCAGGGTGGGGCTAGAATAGATGTGGTAACGTGGGAACAATTCAAGAAGGCTTTCTTTGAGAATTCTTTCCCTACAAGTACGCAAGGAAGAATGGAGATTAAAGTTCTTAGAACTTAAACTAGGGGACCTGACGGTTCCCTAGTACGTGGCTAAATTCAATGAATTGGCAAAGTTTGTTTCACATTAAGTGGACACTGTGGAGAGGAAGGCTCGTAGGTTGGAGCAGGGCCTGAAACCCTGGCTCTATAGTAGGATTGTGGTGTTCCGGAGGGTTTCCTATGGGACCATTCTAGAGAAGGTGATTATAGCAGAGGATGGTAGTGAGGTGTTGATTCAATATCACAAAGAGAGGAAGAATAAGAATAAGGGAGAGGGAGAAACCAAGGCAGAGAGTGCCAGTGGTAGACGGAGTATGTAAGACATGCGAGAAGACTCATCTAGGAGTCTGTATAATGAATGCTTATGTGTTGTTTGATTAGAGTGCTAATTTTCATTTATAGCATGTAAATTTTCTAAGTGATTAAGTTCATTCCCGAAAGGGATTATAGATACCTTTAAACATTAAGATAGAGAATGAGAAAAAAAACTCTCATTGAATATATTGTAGAAATAGTTTTATGATTAAGAAAGATAAGCAAGTATCGGTAGATGAGTACCGATAAATTTAATAGAATTTGAAGTAATTCTCGGTATGAATGGGTTGATTAACCATAGAACTTTAATAAATTGTGTAAGGAAAAGTACGAATCTTCAGTTTTTCTAAGAAACCCAAGGTAGTAATTTACGGTGATAAATCACCAAAACTTTATTATTGTCCAATTATGACGCAATCTAGAAGAATGTTAAGATAAGTTTAGGTTGTGGCACAATCGTAACCTTTGATGGTTGACATATAGGAGCTGGGCTAAACAATTCCTTCAGAGAGCGAAGGTATGTACGAAACTTGCAACCGATGTAACTCACTGTGATGACAGTGTAGACGAGACGGGAACTTGTTTGTTAGTTGTTTGTGGGAAACCACTCAGAGTACCATATGGACTACTAGCAGAGAAGCGATGTGTGCTGATTCCTAAAGAAGTAATAAGAAGAAGATAAGAATGTAAATCATCAAATATGATGTGTGACAACCCGAGAATTTGGAAAAATTTTACAATTTTAATTCATTGATTTAAGGTTCAAAATTAGAACCTAGACAGAAAATTAGTGTATGCGTTTGATATTTTAAAGATGGAATTTTGAGAATTTCAAAATTCTGTGAAGGATTTAGGTGAATTGTTCAGGATTAAGTGAATACGTGAATATATTCTGTGAATATGGTCATATATGTGTGCATGATGTGGTTAAGGATCAAGGGTTGATCAGATAAACGATATCTGTAACAAACCCTAATTATATATTAAGAACGTCAACTTTCGGTGAAAAAACCCTAGCGAATTATAAGAAATCCTAGAAACCGGTTCTGAAACCTTAATTTTGATTTTGGGAATTTGAAACCCTAATTTGATGTATGAAACCCTAATCTGGGAACTTAAATGATTATTATATTGCTTAAGTGCTATTAATTATAATAATAATTATGGTAAAGCTTAATTAATTAGCAAACCCTAATTTCAAATTTAGAAAGCCCTAATTTCGGGATTTGAAACCGTAATTTTATAATTAGGGAAAACTTAATTGTTAATTAAATAGTTTTAATGTTAATTAGGAAATATTAATCCTAATTTTCAAGTTATTAATAATTAGAAAACCTTAATCTAATTACGAAATCTAATTTCTAAATTAGAAAATTAATTTTTTATTAGAAACCTTAATGACTAATTTTGATCCTAATTGCTTAATTAGCAATTTTAATTAGGAATTACTAATCCTAATTAGCAATATTTAAAGTATGATTAATAAATTTTAATATAATTAGAAAATTTTAATTATAATTTAGAAATATTAATTTTCTATTTTCGAAAACCTAATTTGGAAATTTTAGAAATTTAATTGCAAAATTAGGGGTTAAACCATAAACCCTAAAATGATTCGAACCCTAACCCAAACCCAAACCCTAAACCCTAAGGGTTTGGTTATTTACTAGAATGTCATTTAAAATTAATTGCGAAAAGACCATTTTGCCCTTTTTTATTCTTTATTTAGTTAACTTGTATAGTTTGTCCTAGTTGTGGGTTGGTGACCAAACCCTAGCCTAGCTTATGACTTATTGTCTAATTTTCAGCAACTAGCTCAGCCATTCCACAAAACCAAGTGCATTGTATCATTTTATATATATAGATTAAAGAAAGAGAAAAGGCTATCTTTATTTTTCATTTTTCTCAAGACCCTTTCTCTCTAAAATTCGGAAATATAGAGTGAGAAAGTGAGATATGATAAGCTAATATCACGTCTAAACATTTCATGATCAACATCAAAGAATCAGATTCAAGAAATCAAGCATAAAGGTATAAACCCTAGCTTTATAAAAATTGTAGGATTTGATGTTAGATGTTGTAATTGATTGTTTAAAGTTATGTAATAATGTGTATTTTAGTGATCTGGGTTGATAGATCAAGGATCTATAACATTAAAGTGCACGAAAATGATGTTTTGAAAAATATGGAAAACTATAAATTTTTGGCCTGACAGCCATATGTCAGGGCCTATAGATCATTTCTTGTTAATGTTTTATGTGTTTTAAGAGTTTGTACTTTTAGTATGTTGTAAGGACTTTGATCTGGAACTTGAATCAAGTCCAGGTCATGTGTAGATCGAAAGATATATGTGGTCAAAAGTCGTTGACCAAGCATGACTTTTGAAAATCTGGGCAAACCCAGGAACCCAAAATGTCTGACATGCATTTTGATAGCCTCCGATCTTGCGTCTAACATGTGTTTTGGGCAAGTTGTTGTTTGATCTGTGTAGCTTGTCATGTTCACTACATATTCAAGTCCTTAGTACAACCAGATCCATAGCAGGATCAAAGATAATCCCGGTCAAAAACTCGTTGACCACCAGCTTTTGGTGAAATCTGGGAAACCCAGATTTCTCAAGAACAGTCCGTGACTTACTTTGACCGACATAAATCGTACTGTTATGATGTTTCTAAGTTGATCAGTTGATTGGTTGTTGTTCCTTGACACAATAACTACATTTATGAACAAAGATGTCGACCATTTAATGACCAGAACCATAAGATTTGTGAGCCACAAAGTGGTCACTCGAAACTGACTGGGAATCTGTGAAACCCAGAAATCCCAACAGGTCTCTGACAACATATTTGTAGGCTTGGATCTTGCAAATGTGTCGCATAATGACTTAGATAATGATATATAATTGTTGTAGTACATAAATACTACAAGTTTAATGTCTTAGCCAACACAGAAATCGAACGAGCACTAAATTAAACCCGGTCAAACCCCCTACCTTGGTGTCTGAATAGTTTTTAATTATTTTGAGTATATTTCATAAATATTTAATATTTTTAGAATATAAATGGTATTTAATTATAATATTAAATAAATTGTTTAAAAATAGTTTTAATTCATGAAAAATCATGAAAAATAATAAATATGGTATAAGAAAATATTTTTAAGTTATTTTTAGTGACTTTTAATATTTTGTGATGAAATTCATTAATTAATCAATATTAATGATAATTAGATTATTTAATAAATATATTAAATAAATTAGGGAAAAATAGAATTAATGTTTTATAAATCATATAAAAATGATTTAAGGGTTACAAAAATATTTTAAGTTATAAAATATAACTTATGATATTTTGTCATGAAAATATTAATATTTTAATATTAAAAGCAATTATCGGATAATGGATTTAAGTGTTTAAAAATTATATAAATATGATTTTAAGGTATTAAAAATACTTTGATATATTATAAATATATTATAATATTATGTCATGTATTTCATTAATATTTGATATTAAATAAATATTAATGATAATAGAATTATGTGGTATTTATTCATTTAAATACGATATAAGTGATTGAAAATTCATGATAAATGGTAATAATTATTTAAAAATTGTTACGAGCTTATGAAAAATATTTTGACTAATATTAAAATTATTTACGTTAATTGTTAAGTGTTAAGCCAGAGTTTAATTGAACTTAAACTCAAAATTTTGTCCGACTAGACCGCTGGGATGTCAGATTTGTATCGGGTTCAACTCAGACTGCAATAGTTTAACTTGATACTGAGTCTTATGTGTGTTATAGACTGATAGGGTTATGTGTTATGTGTTTAGGTTATTTTATGTATGTCTATATATATGATAGTATTATATTGTGATGATATTATTCTAATATTGGAGATCTATATTACTAATATTAGGTCTTCGGATAAAGAAATATAAATTGTGTAATGGTAATCAACGGTTCAGGCAAGTTTGTTTTTACTTAACTCAACTAAGAGTGTTTTATTCGGATAAGCTTATGATTAATCATTGTTGGTTGCCATGAATTAATTGTACTCTGTACATATTGCATGTATAAGTCAGGAATGAAAGGCTAATCACCTTCATTACCAGTTGGTTCAGATATATTTTTTCATGTATAATATTTGTTCAGTCATAAATTTGTTCCTGCTAGTTCACAATTATATTGTTGAATTATAGCGAGCTTATTATTCAGATTCTTTCAATCATGTTATATCGTTATATTATTGAACTTAAACTTGTTGATCAACTTTCATGCTCACCCTTGCTATATCATGATAAAACATTGTAGATTAAGGTGCGTCGGATACATGGAACGGTTAAAGACAGTTCCAGCTTCAGTTAATGTGCGCAATTAGTTTTGTAACAGTATAGTTTGATAATGATGTTATGTGTTAAATAAGTTATAAATTTTGTGAATAAGTTAAGGTTACTCAATTTTGGGGAATAGTGTGTAAAGTGTATTGTATAAATAATTTATGTTTATATCTTCTGCAAATAGTAATAGTTGTATAGAATGATCAAACCGGATCCGCGGTGATTCCCGGATTTGGGGCCGTCACAGTTGGTATCAAAGCTGTTGGTTATGAAGCTTAGGTAGGAATACCTGACACCAATAACCGCAGTCATTAGGATAAGTACTAACTCAAATAGAGTTAGTGTGTCGGTAAGATTCAAAGACGAATCTCGGCGGGTTATAAAAGATACAGAGTTCCCTAACTCTGATAATAAAGTTGAACAGTAGTGGTGAATAGATCAAGTCTAAAAGACTAAAAGTACAGTCAGTGGTAGGGGATCATAAAACAAAACAATCATAGTATAGAAATGAATCGTAACGTTATACGATGAGATCACCCCGTGATCGGATAAGGTTATAGTATGGGGAAGGATCAAGCGAAGGATTGCTGGGTGTCAGTTGTACTATGAATTGGTACAAATTCAGGAAAGGATTATGAATACGAGTTGAATGAAATTTGTATTGAGAAGGGTGTTAAGATTAGGCGGGGATTCAATTGAGTACTCATGTCAGCAGCTGAGTTGTATGATTCCTTGTATGGGCGGGGAATTGTACTTGGTGTAAAAACTACTTGGTTCTGGCAATGATGATCATTGAAATGTTTGTGTTGCGCTATTTGCTATATGCATGTTAAGAGGGTGATTCCTTTCTCATGTGTATAACAGATAGATAGGTCATAGGTAGAGGATATAGGATTAAGTACGAGTTCTAAAAACTCATACTTATGTGAAATTTTTGATTCATAGTTATATGAAATGTTTATGAACCCCTCAATGAATGGACGCCAAAGGTCTGTCTAGGAAAGTTCTTAAACTCATATGATTGTGGTAATTTATGGACTCATAAGTGTGGTTTTACGAACTGGGTATAGTTGTGTGTAAACAGAATATTGAGGACTATAGGAACATATAAATTGTTAAGCAAATGATTATTAGTGGAGACATAAGTTTTTCGAAACTCCTAGCTATGCTAGACTACGAAATGTTGACATCAAGCTAAATACGCACTATGTGCTTTTAAAAAAAATAATATATAGACTCGTAATCATTTTTGAAACGGTTTAAAGTATTGTCTATGCTACTTGTTTCAGCTAGATGAAGATGATTTGAAATATCAAAATATATTTTATTTATCACTCATGTACCATGTAACCTGGTGCAGAGATGACAAAAAGTTGATAGAGTTATAAATGCAGGAATACATAGTGTGAATTTGATCTAAAAATCATTGTTCCACTATTGTATGATGTGTTGTGACAAAGTCATACGATGACGGCATCCTCAAACGGACTCTTAATACAGTACGACATCATGACGTCATTCTCAAAAATATTTTCAAAAATTTTAAATTGCCAACGGGGTTTGGCTACACCTAGATAATTCGATTGAATTAAATTATTGATATGAGTCTACGCTATTCGATTCAGCTAGACTAATGTTATGAAAACTCTAAGTATTCATTAAAAGAAATTTCCCGAACCAAATTATTTTGGTGCAAAATCTAATAAGACTGAGGTAGAATTTTTGTGCCTATGACAGTGACGAGAAACAGATAAAAGTAGTACTTGGCCAGTACAGGGCATATTGGGCTAATCACCCTTTGTGTTCGTAAGTTATGACGGTTTGCGGATGAATTTCCATAAAACCTTTGCGAAAATTGACAAACAAATAGTCTATATGACTCCTCAACAAAATTTGAAAATCTTTACTCTTGTGAGTGGTGTATTGGGTAGCATATGATGAGAATGTATGATGAATGGTGTATGGTGTAAGATGCAAGGTAAATTTCGGGGACGGAATTTTTAGAAGAAGGGGTGAATGTGACAACCCGAGAATTTGGAAAAATTTAAAATTTTAATTCATTGATTTAAGGTTCAAAATTAGAACCTAGACAGAAAATTAGTACATGCGTTTGATATTTTTAAGATGGAATTTAGAGGATTTCAAAATTCTGTGAAGGATTTAGGTGAATTATTCAGGATTAACTTAATACGTGAGTATATTATGTGAATATGGTTATATATGTGTGCATGATGTGGTTAAGGGTCAAGGGTTGATCAGATAAACGATATCTGTAACAAACCCTAATTATATATTAAGAACGTCAAAGTTCGTTTAGAAAACCCTAGCGAGTTATAAGAAACCCTAGAAACAGGTCCTGAAACCCTAATTTCAATTTTGGGAATTTGAAACCCTAATTCGATGTATGAAACCCTAATCTGGGAACTTAAATGATTATTATATTGCTTAAGTGCTATTAATTATAATATTAATTAGGGTAAAGCTTAATTAATTAGCAAACCCTAATTTCAAAATTAGAAAACCCTAATTTTGGGATTTGAAATCCTAATTTTATAATTAGGGAAAACCTAATTGCTAATTAAATAGTTTTAATGTTAATTAGGAAATATTAATCCTAATTTTCAAGTTATTAGTAATTAGAAAACCTTAATCTAATTACGAAATCTAATTTCTAAATTAGAAAATTAATTTTTTATTAGAAACCCTAATGACTAATTTTGACCCTAATTATTTAATTAGCAATTTTAATTAGGAATTATTAATCCCAATTAGCAATATTTAAAGTATGATTAAGAAATTTTAATATAATTAGAAAATTTTAATTATAATTTAGAAATATTAATTTTCTATTTTTGAAAACCTAATTTGAAAATTTTAGAAATTTATTTGCAAAGTTAGGGGTTAAACCCTAAACCCTAAAAGGTTCAAATCCTAAACCCTAACCCAAACTGTAAACCCTAAGGGTTTGGTCATTTACTAGAATGTCATTTAAAATTAATTACGAAAAGACCATTTTGCCCTTTTGCATTCTTTATTTAGTTAACTTGTATTGTTTGTCCTAGTTGTGGGTTGATGACCAAACCCTAGCCTAGCTTATGACTTATTCTCTAATTTCCAGCAGCTAGCTCAGCCATTCCACACAACTAAGTGCATTGTATCATTTTATATATATAGATTAAAGAAAGATAGAAGGCTAACTTTATTTTTCATTTCTCTCAAGACCCTCTCTCTCTCTCTAAAAGTCGGAAATATAGAGTGAGAAAGTGAGATATGATAAGCTAATATCATGTCTTAACATTCCATGATCAGCATCAAAGAATCAGATTCAAGAAATCAAGCATAAAGGTATAAACCCTAGCTTTAAAAAAATTATAGGATTTGATGTTAGATGTTGTAATTGATTGTTTAAAGTTATGTAATAATGTGTCTTTTAGTGATCTGGGTTGATAGATCAAGGATCTATAACATTAAAGTGCACGTAAATGATGTTTTGAAAAATCTGGAAAACTAGAAATTTTTGGCCTGACAGCCATATGTCAGGGCCTATAGATCATTTCTTGTTAATGTTTTATGTGTTTTAAGAGTTTGTACTTGTAGTATGTTGTAAGGAATTTGATCTGGAGCTTGAATCAAGTCCAGATCATGTGTAGATCGAAAGATATATGTGGTTAAAAGTCGTTGACCAGCACGACTTCTGGAAATCTGGAAAAACCCACGAACCTAGAAAGTCTGACATGCATTTTGATAGCCTCTGATCTTGCGTCTGACATGTGTTTTGGCCAAGTTGTTGTTTGATCTGTGTAGCCTGTCATGTTCACTACATATTCAAGTCCTTAATACAACTAGATCCATAGCAGGAACAAAGATAATCCCGGTCAATTCCTCGTTGACCACCAGCTTTTGGCGAAATCTGGGAAACCCAGATTTCTCAAGAACAGTCCGTGACCCTTACTTTGACCGACATAAATCGTATTGTTATGATGTTTCTAAGTTGATCAGTTGATTGGTTGTTGTTCCTTGACACAATAACTACATTTATGAACTAAGATGTCGACCATTTAATGACCAGAACCATAAGATTTGTGAGCCACAAAGTGGTCACTCGAAACTGATTGGGAATCTGGGAAACCCAAAAATCCCAACAGGTCTCTGACAACATCTTTACAGGCTTGGATCTTGCAAATGTGATGCGTAATGACTTAGATAATGGTATATAATTGTAATAGTGCATAAATACTACAAGTTTAATGTCTTAGCCAACACAGAAATCGAACGAGCACTAAATTAAACCCGGTCAAACCCCCTACCTTGGTGTCTGACATGAAGGCTCAAGAACAACTATAGCGACGGGTCTGTCGATATAGGGCCCCTTTTTAATTAATTATTTTCTGAAAATTAATATTTTAATTAAATAAATAAAAAAATGGTTTTTAATTATTAAAAATACATAATAAATTTCGAAAAAAATATTTTAAAGTCTGAAAAATAGTTTTTAATTATTTTGAGTATATTTCATAAATATTTAATATTTTTGGAATATAAATGGTATTTAATTTATTTAATTATAATATTAAATAAATTGTTTAAAAATAGTTTTAATTCATGAAAAATAATGAAAAATATTATTATGGTATAAGAAAATATTTTAAGTTATTTTTAGTGACTTTTAATATTTTGTGATGAAATTCATATTAATTAATCAATATTAATGATAATTAGTTTATTTAATAAATATATTAAATAAATTAGGGAAAAATAGAATTAATATTTTATAAATCATATAAAAATGATTTAAAGGTTAGAAAAATATTTTAAGTTATAAAATATAATTTTTGTTATTTTGTCAGGAAAATATTAATATTTTAATATTAAAAGTAATTATCGGATAATGGATTTAAGTGTTTAAAAATCATATAAATATGATTTTAAGGTATTAAAAATACTTTGATATATTATAAATATATTATAATATTATGTCATGTATTTCATTAATATTTGATATTAAATAAATATTAATGATAATAGAATTATGTGGTATTTAATTCATTTAAATACGATATAAGTGATTGAAAATTCATGATAAATGGTAATAATTATTTAAAAATTGTTCCGAGCTTATGAAAAATATTTTGACT
Source organism: Panax notoginseng (assembly GCA_016801055.1). NCBI lineage: Eukaryota > Viridiplantae > Streptophyta > Magnoliopsida > Apiales > Araliaceae > Panax > Panax notoginseng. The sequence continues at coordinate 115,046,498 of CM029013.1, read as the reverse complement.
AATATTAAAATTATTTACGTTAATTGTTAAGTGTTAAGCCAGAGTTTAATTGAACTTAAACTCAAAATTTTGTCCGACTAGACCGTCGGGATGTCAGATTTGTGTCGGGTTCAACTCATAATGCAATAGTTTTACTTGATACTGAGTCTTATGTGTGTTATAGACTAATAGGGTTATGTGTTATGTGTTTAGGTTATTTTATGTATGTCTATATATATGATAGTATTATATTGTGATGATATTATTCTAATATTGGAGATCTATATTACTAATATTAGGTCTTCGGATACAACAATATAAATTGCGTAGCGGTAATCAACGGTTCAGGCAAGTTTATTTTTACTTAACTCTACTTAGAGTGTTTCATTCGGATAAGCTTATGATTAATCATTGCTGGTTGCCATGAATTGTACTCTGTACGTATTGCATGTATAAGTTAGGTATGAAAGGCTGATCACCTTCATTACCAGTTGGTTCAGATATATTTATTCGTGTATAATACTTGTTCAGTCATAAATTTGTTCCTGCTAGTTCACAATTATATTGTTAAATTATAGCCAGCTTATTATTTAGATTCTTTCAATCATGATATATCGTTATATTATTGAACTTAAACTTGCTGGGCAACTTTCATGCTCACCCTTGCTATATCATGATAAAACATTGCAGATTAAGACGAATGCGTCGGATACAAGGAAAGGTTAAAGACAGTTCCAGTTTTAGTTAATGTGTGAGATTAGTTTTGTAATAGTATAGTTTTATAATGATGTTATGTGTTAAATAAGTTATAAATTTTGTGAATAAGTTAAGGTTACTCGATTTTGGAGAATAGTGTGTAAAGTGTATTGTATAAATAATTTATGTGTATATCTTTCGCAAATAGTAATAGTTGTATAGAATGATCGAACCGAATCCGTGGTGATTCGGGACCTCAGATTCGGGGCCGTCACATGATGAACGTATTAAGTAAGACATCTCCGTATGTCATGAAGCTGTAAGCTGGTAATGAAAGTAGATCGCGTAAACTTAGGTCGAAGGAACGCGAACCCTAAGAAATAAAGTTAAGTAAATCAATGTGTAAGTAAAATATATGACGATTTGGTTAGCGGTTAAGAGTAAATACCCATGGCCCAGGATCGAAGTATTTACCATTCTAACTTCTAATACTGTCTAATAGCATTCTCATGCTTCTCATTACCTAGAATCGACACAATATCTCAACTTATATTATGTCAAGTCTGTCCCGACTCAATGGAATAACAACCAATTTTCAACTTGAAATCCTCGTGCGCACTGTCATTAATATATGGCATTTGTGCTATCTTCTGGTCTTTCTCAACCAGCTTCTTCCGAAGTTCTACGACCTCATTCTTGTAATCCCTAGCCTTGTCTGTCATGAACACCTTCTCATCATGCTCTATCTCAAAGTTTGATTATGCAGACTCCTTGGCACTATAGAGATCACTGATCTCTTCCTTCTGGTTCTGCACCATATTGTGGAGTTGCACGTTACGGTCAAGCACCAAGAGATACATTGCTCTCATTTTAGCTATATGTATTGGCTCTAAGGCAGTCATCACCGTATTAACCGATATCACCTCCATATCATCCTCCACATCTATCATCATATTAAGATATGATGCTAGTCCCATCGTCTCCTCATAATAGTTCTCCGAAAAATATCCCTCTGGCTCTGATTCTTCTAGAATCACTACTGGTATCTCCACTACCGGCATAGGTACTGGCTCTACTCTGTTCACGGACTCCTCACTTACCACATGTATATCTCTATACATGATGCTATCAATCGACACCTACAATAACACATAACAAATTGATTAGTACTTAAAACACAATAATATAAGCACAAATCACATTTAATTCATTTAGGGTTAATTTCTATCTTTTAAATCATTCGGTACTAAGTTTCCTCAATACCTTATTAACTCATTCGACTCGAGTTAACCTTCTTTGGACTTTTCCTTTCCTCATGAGGTTATTAGCCTAAGGTTCTTCCCCCCTTAAGTTTTATAACCTAATGCTTTGATACCAACCTGTGACACCCCCAAATCCGGGTATCTTCCAATCCGACAGATGTTGCTACACGATACTATAATGTATACAGTCATTCCATTGAAACAACTACAAAATGATTGTATTTACTATCTTTGTATTACAATAATACCAAATCCTTTCCCAGGTTCATAAGCCGAATACATTCTTTGTTCTTCATAAGTATATCACATACGAATACACTAGTCTATTACAGGATAATTAACTTTCCATCTTAGCCTTACCTTTATCTCTCTTAAAATTCTCAGTTCGTTCGGCTTTCGCTGCAATCATATAATTCAAGCAAGAAGTGAGCATAACTAGCTCATCAAGTCTAACAAAGGATCATATTGTGACACCCCCAAATCCGGGTTACCTGACCCCCGAGTTTGGGGTTCAAGATCCACAATATAATACCATTTAACTATCCATTCATATATAAATAGGAATACATAAGCTTCATTAATTGATATAGTTAATACATTACCCCAGGTTCTCTAACCTTAACATTACAAACATACCCTTTAGTTATACAAAAAGGGTTCACAAATACAACATAATAATAATGTTATTCATAACTAATTAATCACTATGTCTTCGCCCTTGTTCTTCACAGCACCTTCTGCCACTTCTTCCCTAGCTGAAAAGTTTTATTTAGCAAGGGTGGGCAACAAATTTGCCCCGCAAGTTAAGATATACAATGAATGTATAAGTATCAGAATAATAGACTATCTATTTTGATAGAATGACTCCAAAGTTCGAGAAAATTTGAATTAGCTGATCAATGCGTTAATCAATAATAAGGCTTCTCCCTTTCTATGCAACACAATATTATAATAATGAAAGAGTACAACGCTTTCAAGTTTCTACGATATTCTATTGAATAAACAAGAATCAATTCTACGCTATCAAAAAAATAAAGAATCTTATATTTATATAAAAAATAAAGATTTCATTCATACATATATATTTACAAATGTTCACACATCTTTCTCGATACACTATCAAAAAAATACTATCGCTTAAACTTAAGCTATCTACCGTCAATTCCCTTCACCCGTCTTCTTCTTACTGGAACACTTGATGAATCCGTGACCCGTTCTCCCACATGAGTCTTTCCATACTTGCTGCAGACCTGCTTCTTCTTCGAGTTTAAACTTTCAGAATCATCGATGTCGTTGTCCCTCTTTCTCTTTTTTTTCTTGCCCTTCTTTCTGGTTCCTTCAGACGATCCATCACCCTTGGTCTTAATACTTTCCACATGCGCCTTTAGCTCGTTTCGTTCTTCGGTCATTTCGTGTAACACTCGCTCCGTCTTCCACAACTCCTCCAAGAGAAATACTTTTCTCCGGAGTTCTTGAACTTCTGCAGCTAGTTGATCTTGTTCTCCAACTTTAGTCTTATTCTTTAACTCTACTATAGCTGGCTTAGACTCTACCTCCTCATCTCCACTCAGATACATATCGGGATAATCGTCATGATCGCTCTCAAGATTAACCATTGGTTCATCTTTTCCCACCACTTTAACTAACTCGCTTTGCGCTGGCACCTCGGCTACTGGCACTAGTGTAACAGCCGCTAGCATCTCTGCACACTTTTTACCTTCTCCGGACATCCTACAATCAATCTAAATGACTTGATTAATACTTCTCCTGTACGAACTTCTCACACTATGTGTCCACATATCTCTCTATCGATATATTTTGGCAATCCCTCACTTTGAACTCTAAATGAGTTTTCTCTATTTCACTTATGGTTATATTCCTAGGGTTTTTCCCCACCCCACTTAAGGTTTATAACCTACAGCTCTTCTACTAACTGGTGACACCTTGGTCACTACAGCTCTGATACCAACCTGTGACTTTCATGGTGCTTCCAACCATAGCACCTCACAGTGGTACCTATCAGCTTGCCACCGACTGGATCGGCGTCCCCTACGGAGAGTCTGGCTTCGGTGAATTCCATACAAGGAAGTCACCAGCGAGAGGCTCGGGGCTCTTCGTAAATTTATGCTTATAGCTCTGATACCAACATGTGACACCCCCAAATTCGGGTTACCTGACCCCCGAGTTTGGTGTTCACGATCCACAATATAATACCATTTAACTACCCATTCATATATAAATAGGAATACATAAGCTTCATTAACTGATATAGTTAATACATTACCCCAGGTTCTCTAACCTTAACATTACAAACATACCCTTTAGTTATACAAAAAGGGTTCACAAATACAACATAATAATAATATTATTTATAACTAATTAATCACTATGACTTCGCCCTTGTTCTTCACAGCACCTTCTGCCACTTCTTCCGTAGCTGAAAAGTTTTATTTAGCAAGGGTGAGCAACATATTTGCCCCGCAAGTTAAGATATACAATGAATGTATAAGTATCAGAATAATAGACTATCTATTTTGATAGAATGACACCAAAGTTCGGGGAACTTTGAATTAGCTGAACAATGCGTTAATCAATAACAAGGCTTCTCCCTTTCTATGCAACAAAATATTATAATAATGAAAGAGTACAACGCTTTCAAGTTTCTACGATATTCTATTGAATAAACAAGAATCAATTCTACGCAATAACAAAGTGGAATATTTTCCAGATTTATGCTGAGTGATCTCACCAGATCTTTGAACTTATTTTCTTGGGTATCTATCAAAGATTTACTTTGATACATACTCAGACGTATTAGATAACCATAAAAATTAAATCATACCTCTCTACACGTATAACAAGTGATCAGCTTTATTATACCCTATATTATGCATAATACTTTACAGTGTGCAATGATCGAATATACGACCCAAAATGTTCCCTTTATATAAAAGGTTGTTCTTCTCAGTCTCAGAATCAAGATTTTTGATTTAACAACGAAATACTATGATTTCAAATTTTATCTACTTATTGATCTAGCCGAAACAATTGGCATCGATCTATCAATAACAATTGATTTCTCTTCTTGTATTTATTAAGTTCTAACAAATGTTCGTCTAGCCAGAATAATTAGCTAAGACATTTCTCAATATAATTTGACAATAAACAGAAATTATTTGTACTGTCAATATTAGTTTCTACAGATATAAATAACCAACAACAGTAATTCTACGAATAGATATTTTTTGAATCAGTAATTTAACTTGAATTATTAATCATGCACTAACTGCGAATAATCAACAATAACTTCCCTGAACATGGTATAATTAGCAATAATTAACCATAATAATTGAATGAATATAACTTAAGGTTGAGTTAGGAAACTTGCCTTCCGCGTTGATTACAGCTACACAATATAATTAACTGCGTTCGTAAGACCTATAATCAATAATATCGGTCTCACAATTAGCACAATATTTTATAACACGTAATACTGTAATTTACAGTCAAACTTCTCCTAGGCACATTACCAGATAGCCACATTAGTGTTTATAACCTATATAAACATTTATCAAGTCTAACTAGTTCAGTCTGGTTGGACTTTGGTCTATCTCGGTGTTCTAGTCACCCTCTCCGACAATTAACACATTGTTTGTCTAACAATCTTAGTCTCTAAGCTTCAATATTATTTTAGATAAGTCAAATATCGTTTATAATATTTTCTTGAAGCTTTTAATAATTTATAAACAATTACTATAATTTATAATAATTTTTAAAACACTTAAATCATTTTTTAAATGATTTAATTATTAAATAATCTTTTCATTATTAATATATAATAATATAAAAATATTAGTAACATACTTGTCAAAATATTAAAGTTATTGTTAATAACTTAAAATATTTTTAAATCATCAATATTCTACTTAAATGATTTTTAAAGTAATTAAAATCATTTTTAAATCATCACCATTAATATCTAAATATTAATGAAATTATTATCCAAGTATTAAAAGTCATTAATTATAACTTAAAATATTTTTTAAAATATTTTTCTCATTTTTAAATAATTTTTAAATCAATAAAATTATTTTTAATTCATTTATTTAATATCATAATTAACTAAATCTAATATCATTAATATTAATTTATTAATGAAAATTCTCCAAAAATATTAAAAATTATATTTTATAATTCAAAATATTTTCTAACACTTTATTCTTATTTAAAATAATTTTTAATTCAATAAAATCATTTTTATCTTATTTAATTAATTTAATAATTAAATAAATCTAATATCATTAATATTAATTTATTAATGAAAATTCTCTAAAAATATTAAAAGTCACATTTTATAACTCAAAATATTTTTAAATATATTATTCTTATTTAAAATGATTTTTTATAATATTAAATTATTTTTCTCTAATTTATTTAATACACTAATTAAATAAATTAAATACTTTTAATATTTAAATAATTATAAATATTAAAGAAAAATATTCTAATTGGTCATAAATTATTTTTCATAATTTAAAATTATTTTTAAAATTATTTTTGGTAATTTTTAGAATTTATTTCTATTTTTTATTAATTTTCAGAAATTCAGAAAATAAAATAATTAAAACCGTCGCTGTTGGTCTTTAGCGACAGAAAGCGTCGCTGTTGGTGTTCTTGAGCTCAAGAACATTGACAGTCAGTGATCGAGGGTCTTAGTTTGACCACTTGTAATTCTCGGCTTAGTCATGTTCTAGGCAATGTTAAACACTGATCATGTAGTGGTTTTGTAACACTACATGAATCAATCATCATCTCAGTCATACAACAAATCATCAAGGTGATCAGGACATGCAAACCTACTGTCAGACGCCACCTGGGTTTTCTGGGTAACCCAGAAACCCAGCCAGCTTCGAGGGTCTACATTTGAGCTCCATTAATTCTATGTCCCGGTCTTGATTCGTGTTATTTAATGGTTTACACTTAGAGTCCATGTGTCAATGAACATAAATACAACAACATTACAGTTCAACAACCACATACACGCCAGATCCAATCCGGTCAAACGCTGTCAGAAAGCGTGTTCTTCGTGTATCTGGAAAATTTCCAGAAACGCAATTCAGTGCAAGTGGCCTACTTTGACCACTTGCTACGGTTGATCTGTTGATTGTTTAAGCGTTCTAAGGCCATGGGTCTAGAGTATAAATAACCGGATACAATCCAGATCCAACACATAATCAAAACACTAACACTACTGACAGATCAAAGAGCTTAAAGATGTTGTCAGACGCTGAAAACGAATTTCTGGGTTACCTAGAATTCAGCCGGTCAAGCTCGGTCAACCTACTTTGACCATGAATAACAAGAAATCTGGACATGTAATGGTTGTGATTTCACTTCCAGATTACAGTCCTTATGTCAGACAACAGATCCAAAACATCAAACAACAAAAATCATTAACACACACGAATCTGTGGCGCCTGACATTAGCTTCTCAGACCACAAATTGTGTTCTTGACAGTTTTTGAAAAACTTCGATTTTTACCAACTTTGATGCTATGGATCTATGATAGATCATCATAGATCATCTAAAAACATCTTATAATACTTATATAAACACAAAAAACACAATTTTTATCGAAGCATACAAGATCAAAATAGGTTTTCGGATTTATACCTCTTTGTTCTAAATCTTGATCTTTGATCTCCAATCTGATCTTGGGTTAGTAATGAGCTGTTTATGTGACTAAAACACTTTAAAAATTTGGAGGTTTGGAGAGAAGGTGAGTTGGGGAGAGCTTGAACACAAAATAAGCCAAATATTAAACTTTCTCTCTCTCAAATCACTTATATACCACTTAGATACATTGAATGATCTCATGTAGCTGTCAAATAAGGGCTGAATTGCTGGAGAGTTTGTACCAAAGTCAAATTAGTTGGTGAACAACTAAAGTTTTTGCCAATTTTGCAAGTTAACTTACTAAAATAAACAAAAGGGCATTTTGGTCTTTCTCTAAATATTTTTAATGGCAAATTGGACAATAACCAAACCCTTAGGGTATAGGGTTTAGGTTAGGGTTTTAACCCTTTAGAGTTTAGGGTTTGAACCCTAGGTTTTCAATTTAATTTCTAAGATTTTCGAATTTCGATTTTCAAAATAGAAATTAATATTTCTAAATTATAATTAGAATTTTCTAATTATATTAAAATTTCTTAATCATACTAAAATATTGCTAATTAGGATTAATAATTTCTAAATAAAATTGCTAATTAAGCAATTAGGGTTGTAATTGGTCATTAGGGTTCACAACCCACGAATTAGGGTTTTAATTAGAAAAATAAATTTTCTAAATTACAATTAGGGTTTGTAAAATATAAATTAAGATAACTAAAATATAATTAGGGTTTTCTAATCATATTTAAGTTTAATACACACATTAGGCTTACCAATTAGGATTAGGGTTTCCTAATTTAGGGTTTAGGATTCCCGAATATAAAATTAGGATTTCCCGGCTTTCGATTAGGATTTCTAACGGTACATTAGGGTTTCTCATCCTGAGATTAGGTTTCCTAATCTCTTCTTAGGGTTTATAAATATTAAACCTTACCCGATCAATCATTGATCAATACTACCACACAGTACAAACACGTAATTAATAATATAATTATTGTAATTATATTTTATATCGAATCCCTATCCGGACTTAGGGTTAGGGTTTCTATTCTCCATTAAGCACAACTCTACTCTATTTTTATTAGTCAATACACAAATTGACCTTCTCGAAACACGTATCATCGATACTTGTCACATAAATGATAATTAATATTAATATTAAATAAAAAAAAATATTCGTAAATTTTGGTTTATTCTAAATCCCGAGTTATCACATTCACCCCTCCTTAAAAGGATTATGTCCTCGGAATCACCGCTTCCTTATTCTCTACAATCTTTTAAAGTTGTATCATCAATTTATTTTTAACAACACAATATTAATTTGTGTCATATTCTAACCTGTAACTTGAATCGTATAAAAGAAAACAAATCACAACAATATCTAACTCGTATTTCTCACGTAATTTAATTTCTAACCGAGCTCGTTACCTGCCACCTCTTCATGGGCAGCTGCTGCATTTGGAACTGTCATACTAAAAGTGAATGTTGTTGGTCTTCTTGGCTGTGCAGGTCCTCGAATCGCCAAGTTTCCGCTACCGGGTCCCTTGTTGGCACTTCTCCTCTCTACATTTTTCTTCGTACAATTCCGAACCAGATGATCGGTCGATCCCCACGCAAAACAACCTTGTGTCTTCTTTGGAATGGGACACTGGGGTGACATGTGTCCCTCCTGACCACAGTTGTAACAGACTCCTTTGTTCTTTAAACAAACTCCTTGATGATGCTTCCCGCAAACTACGCACGCACACCTTTCTTCCTAATCTCTACTGGATTATTAATGTCACCATTCCTCTTACGTTTATTAAGATTACTACCTCCACTATCACTTATCATAATATTTCCTTCAGCCTCCCTTCTTTGTTCTTGACTATTCTTCAATACAGCTTCAATTTCTCCTTCAGCGATAATGGCCTTTTCTAAAAACGTTGAAAATGAACTAATTTGCAGCACATCCAACTTCTCGAGTACCAACGATTTCAATCCGTTCCTAAAACATCGTGCTTTAAGCTCTTCAGTGTCCACTCGATGTGGAACAAATTTTGCTAACTCGTTGAACTTGACAAAATATTCTGTCACCGTCATATCTTCCTGTTTCAGATTCAAAAATTGTTCTTCCATATTTCTCTTTAGACTTCCCTTCCTTGGCGGCATTATCTGATAAAAATCTTACATTAATTCTCCTTCTTTACACAGATTCTTATTGATAGTACAATAAGAATTAAAAATTCCACATATAATCGCATATAGCACATAGTACATTTAGCTCTTAACACATAGCACTATTCCTTTTTAAATAATATCAAGATTAACAACAGAACTTTAAACAAAAGTTATAATTCTCCAACTTTATACAAAAAGTTTTAATTCTCCATTCACACATAACTATTCCCAGTTCATCAAACTTACCACACCTAGGGGTTCAGGAACTTGCCACAATTATATGAGTGTATGAACTTATCCTAGTCAGACCTTTGGCGTCCATTCGCTGAGGGGTTCAAAATATTTCATATAATTATGAGTCATGAACTTACCATAAGTATGAGTTTTAAGAACTCAAAAATTATCTTAAATCTTATATTTATATAGAAAATAAAGATTTCATTCATACATATATATTTACAAATGTTCACACATCTTTCTCGATACACTATCAAAAAAATACTATCGCTTAAACTTAAGCTATCTACCGTTAATTCCCTTCACCCGTCTTCTTCTTACTGGAACACTTGATGAATCTGTGACCCGTTCTCTCCCACATGAGTCTTTCCACACTTGCTGCAGACTTGCTTCTTCTTCGGGTTTGAATTTTCAGAATCATCGATGACGTTGTCCCTCTTTCTCTTTTTTTGTCTTGCCCTTCTTTCTGGTTCCTTCAGACGACCATCACCCTTGGTCTTCATACTTTCCACATGCGCCTTTAGCTCGTTTCGTTCTTCGGTAATTTCACTTAACGCTCGCTCTGTCTTCCACAACTCCTCCAAGAGAAATACTTTTCTCCGGAGTTCTTGAACTTCTGCAGCTAGTTGATCTTGTTCTCCAACTTTAGTCTTATTCTTTAACTCTACCATAGCTGGCTTAGACTCTACCTCCTCATCTCCACTCAGATACATCTCGGGATAATCGTCATGATCGCTCTCAAGATTAACCATTGGTTCATCTTTTCCCACCTCTTCAACTAACTCGCTTTGCGCTGGCACCTCGGCTACTGGCACTAGTGTAACAGCCGCTAGCATCTCTGCACTCTTTTCACCTTCTCCGGACATCATACAATCAGTCTAAATGACTTGATTAATACTCTTCCTGTACAAACTTCTCACACTATGTGTCCACATATCTCTCTATCGATATATTTCTGCAATCCCTCACTTAGAACTCTAAATGAGTTTTCTCTATTTCACTTATGGTTATATTCCTAGGGTTTTTCCCCACCCCACTTAAGGTTTATAACCTACAGCTCTTCTACTAACTGGTGACACCTTGGTCACTACAGCTCTGATACCAACCTGTGACTTTCATGGTGCTTCCAACCATAGCACCTCACAGTGGTACCTATCAGCTTGCCACCGACTGGCTCGGCGTCCCCTACGGAGAGTCTGGCTTCGGTGCATTCCACACAAGGAAGTCACCAGCGAGAGGCTTGGGGCTCTTCGCAAATTCATGCTTATAGCTCTGATACCAACCTGTGACACCCCCAAATTCGGGTTACTTGACCCCCGAGTTTGGTGTTCACGATCCACAATATAATACCATTTAACTACCCATTCATATATAAATAGGAATACATAAGCTTCATTAACTGATATAGTTAATACATTACCCCAAGTTCTCTAACCTTAACATTACAAACATACCCTTTAGTTATGCAAAAAGGGTTCACATATACAACATAATAATAATGTTATTCATAACTAATTAATCACTATGTCTTCGCCCTTGTTCTTCACAGCACCTTCTGCCACTTCTTCCCTAGCTGAAAAGTTTTATTTAGCAAGGGTGAGCAACAAATTTGCCCCGCAAGTTAAGATATACAATAAATGTATAAGTATCAGAATAATAGACTATCTATTTTGATAGAATGACACCAAAGTTCGAGGAACTTTGAATTAGCTGAACAATGTGTTAATCAATAACAAGGCTTCTCCCTTTCTATGCAACACAATATTATAATAATGAAAGAGTACAAATTTCTACGATATTCTATTGAATAAACAAGAATCAATTCTACGCAATAACAAAGTGGAATATTTTTCAGATTTATGCTGAGTGATCTCACCAGATCTTTGAACTTATTTTCTCGGGTATCTATCAAAGATTTACTTTGATACATACTCAGGCGTATCAGATAACCATAAAGATTAAATCATACCCCTCTGTAAGTATAACAAGTGATCAGCTTTATTATACCCTATATTATCCATAATACTTAACAGCGCGCAATGATCGAATATACGACCCAAAATCTTCCCTTTATATAAAAGGTTGTTCTTCTCAATCTCAGAATCAAGATTTTTGATTTAACAACGAAATACTGTGATTTCAATTTCTATCTACTTATTGATCTAGCCGAAACAATTGTCATCGATCTATCAATAACAATTGATTTCTCTTCTCGTATTTATTAAGTTCTAACAAATGTTCGTCTAGCCAGAATAATTAGCTAAGACATTTCTCAATATAATTTGACAATAAACAGAAATTATTTGTACTGTCAATATTAGTTTCTACAGATATAAATATCCAACAACAGTAATTCTACGAATAGATATTTTTCGAATCAGTAATTCAACTTGAATTATTAATCATGCACTAACTGCGAATAATCAACAATAACTTCCTTGAACATGGTATAATTAGCAATAATTAACCATAATAATTGAATGAATATAACTCAAGGTTGAGTTAGGAAACTTGTCTTCCGCGTTGATTACAGCTACACAATATAATTAACTGCGTTCGTAAGACCTATAACCAATAATATCGGTCTCACAATTAGCACAATATTTTATAACACGTAATACTGTAATTTACAATAAAACTTCTCCTAGGCACATTACCACATAGCCACATTAGTGTTTATAACCTATATAAACACTTATCAAGTCTAACTAGTTCAGTATAGTTGGACTTTGGTCTCATCTCGGTGTTCTGGTCATCCTCTCCGACAATTAACACATTGATTGTCTAACAATCTTAGTCTCCAAGCTTCAATATTATTTTAGATAAGTCAAATATCGTTTATAATATTTTTCGGAAGCTTTTAATAATTTATAAACAATTATTATAATTTATAATAATTTTTCAAACACTTAAATCATTTTTTAAATGATTTAATTATTAAATAATCTTATCATTATTAATATATAATAATATAAAAATATTAATAACATACTTGTCAAAATATTAAAGTTATTGTTAATAACTTAAAATATTTTTAAATCATCAATATTCTACTTAAATGATTTCTACTTAAATGATTTTTAAAGTAATTAAAATTATTTTTAAATCATCACCATTAATATCTAAATATTAATGAAATTATTATCCAAGTATTAAAAGTCATTAATTATAACTTAAAATATTTTTTAAAACATTTTTCTTATTTTTAAATGACTTTTAAATCAATAAAATTATTTTTAATTCATTTATTTAATATCATAATTAAATAAATCTAATATCATTAATATTAATTTATTAATGAGACTTCTCCAAAAATATTGAAAATTATATTTTATAATTCAAAATATTTTCTAACACTTTATTCTTATTTAAAATGATTTTTAATTCAATAAAATCATTTTTATCTTATTTATTTAATTTAATAATTAAATAAATCTAATATCATTAATATTAATTTATTAATGAAAATTCACTAAAAATATTAAAAGTCACATTTTATAACTCTAAATATTTTTAAATATATTATTCTTATTTAAAATAATTTTTCATAATATGAAATCATTTTTTTCTAATTTATTTAATACACTAATTAAATAAATTAAATACTTTTAATATTTAAATAATTATTAATATTAAAGAAAAATATTCTAATTGGTCATAAATTATTTTTCATAATTTAAAACCATTTTTGGTAATTTTTAGAATTTATTTCTATTTTTTATTAATTTCTGAAAATTCAGAAAATAAAATAATTAAAACCGTCGCTGTTGGTCTTTAGCGACAGAAAGCGTCGCTGTTGGTGTTCTTGAGCTCAAGAACACTGACAGTCAGTGATCGAGGGTCTTAGTTTGACCACTTGTAATTCTCGGCTTAGTCATGTTCTAGGCAATGTTAAACACTGATCATGTAGTGGTTTTGTAACACTACATGAATCAATCATCATCTCAGTCATACAACAAATCATCAAGGTGATCAGGATAAGCAAACCTACTGTCAGACGCCACCTGGGTTTTCTGGGTAACCCAGAAACCCAGTCAGCTTCGAGGGTCTACATTTGAGCTCCATTAATTCTATGTCCCGGTCTTGATTCGTGTTATTTAATGGTTTACACTTAGAGTCCATGTGTCAATGAACATAAATACAACAACATTACAGTTCAACAACCACATACACGCCAGATCCAATCTGGTCAAACGCTGTCAGAAAGCGTGTTCTTCGTGTATCTGGAAAATTTCCAGAAACGCAATTCAGTGCAAGTGGCCTACTTTGACCAGTTGCTACGGTTGATCTGTTGATTGTTTAAGCGTTCTAAGGCCATGGGTCTAGAGTATAAACAACCGGATACAATCCAGATCCAACACATAATCAAAACACTAACACTATTGACAGATCAAAGAGCTTAAAGATGTTGTCAGACGCTGAAAATGAATTTCTGGGTTACCCAGAATTCAGCCGGTCAAGCTCGGTCAACCTACTTTGACCATGAATAACAAGAAATCAGGACATGTAATGGTTGTGATTTCACTTCCAGATTACAGTCCTTATGTCAGACAACAGATCCAAAACATCAAACAACAAAAATCATTAACACACACGAATCTGTGGCGCCTGACATTAGCTTGTCAGACAACAAATTGTGTTCTTGACAGTTTTTGAAAAACTTCAATTTTTACCAACTTTGATGCTATGGATCTATGATACATCATCATAGATCATCTAAAAATATCTTATAATACTTATATAAACACAAAAAACATAATTTTTATCGAAGCATACAAGATCAAAATAGGTTTTCGGGTTTATACCTCTTTGTTCTAAATCTTGATCTTTGATCTCCAATCTGATCTTGGGTTAGTAATGAGCTGTTTATGTGACTAAAACACTTTAAAAATTCGGAGGTTTGGAGAGAAGGTGAGTTGGGGAGAGCTTGAACACAAAATAAGCCAAATATTAAACTTTCTCTCTCTCAAATCACTTATATACCACTTAGATACATTGAATGATCTCATGTAGCTGTCAAATAAGGGCTGAATTGCTGGAGAGTTTGTACCAAAGTCAAATTAGTTGGTGAACAACTAAAGTTTTTGCCAATTTTGCAAGTTAACTTACTAAAATAAACAAAAGGGCATTTTGGTCTTTCTCTAAATATTTTTAATGGCAAATTGGACAATAACCAAACCCTTAGGGTTTAGGGTTTAGGTTAGGGTTTTAACCCTTTAGAGTTTAGGGTTTGAACCCTAGGTTTTCAATTTAATTTCCAAGATTTTCGAATTTCGGTTTTCAAAATAGAAATTAATATTTCTAAATTATAATTAGAATTTTCTAATTATATTAAAATTTCTTAATCATACTAAAATATTGCTAATTAGGATTAATAATTTCTAAATAAAATTGCTAATTAAGCAATTAGGGTTGTAATTGGTCATTAGGGTTCACAACCCACGAATTAGGGTTTTAATTAGAAAAATAAATTTTCTAAATTACAATTAGGGTTTGTAAAATATAAATTAAGATAACTAAAATATAATTAGGGTTTTCTAATCATATTTAAGTTTAATACACACATTAGGCTTACCAATTAGGATTAGGGTTTCCTAATTTAGGGTTTAGGATTCCCGAATATGAAATTAGGATTTCCCGGCTTTCGATTAGGATTTCTAACGGTACATTAGGGTTTCTCATCATGAGATTAGGTTTCCTAATCTCTTCTTAGGGTTTATAAATATTAAACCTTACCCGATCAATCATTGATCAATACTACCACACAGTACAAACACGTAATCAATAATATAATTATTTTAATTATATTTTATATCGAATCCCTATCCGGACTTAGGGTTAGGGTTTCTATTCTCTGTTAAGCACAAGTCTACTCTATTTTTATTAGTCAATACACAAATTAACCTTCTCGAAACACGTATCACCGATACTTGCCACATAAATGATAATTAATATTAATATTAAATAAAAAAAAATTATTCGTAAATTTTGGATTATTCGAAATCTCGGGTTATCACACATAGAATTATATGATTATCTTTCATAACTGAACAAATATATATGAAGCACTATGAAACATTTGACTAGTACCTCCCATTCCATAACAATGATTCCAAAGTATATATAATAACTTAAGAATTCTGAACCAGTTAAAAGACCATGAACATACTCTTTCCATTTTTATATCTGAAAAAGACATTCGGCACGAAGGTCATCCATCCGGCATTACTTACGAGCACTTCTAGGTGATCAGCCTATAGTACTTTATGTTGATCAACATTAATCCGTTAAACATATTTACGTTTAAGTTTTGGCAACCACGCGTGCCCATCGAATAATCGATAAAAATACTTTTGTTTGTTCTTAGAAAAACCTACCTTTACATCCGTACCAAATACTTGGCATAGGATAGCGTTAGCAATTCTATATCGAAAAACTTGTAAACAAATCAATCTAACTCTTAAGAATAGTCTATCCGAGTTAAAACTGGCATCGACTCTTTCTTTAAAACCATTCATACATTTCAGAACATGAATCATAGAAAACTTGACTAACACGGAGGCTAGACAAGAGTTAAGAAAAACTTGCCTTCAAGCGTCTTCGAATATATTATTCAACAATTCTCAGCCTTTTATAGGATCTACATGATATATTCACGCAGCGCACTATAATTAGCTACCAAACAAACTTATTTTATGGTTTTAACCAATTTCTTTCTCTTCTATGTCTTACTTGAATTTACTTCATTAGTATAGTCAGTTCGACTTACTATTCTTCATTACGGCTCGTTAACTTCTTACGTTATTAACCGACATTCGATCATTATTGGTGAGATACCAACGTTGAACATCATTCCTGGTTTACTTATTACGCTCTAGCCTTCTTCATTTAATTCCTATTAAACCATATTTAATCTTCTAACGTTATCACGTTACAAGTGATATAAAGTCAGCCCTATTATGTACATTAAGTACATTCATGTCCTACTATTAGTTTATATTCAAATAGAATACAAACCCTAACTTGGTCAACTATTCCACACTGCCGGCGCTACGGCGCCAGGCTCTTGTTTGTCTTCGGTGCTGCGGCGCTCGTTAACAAAGACTGAGCTCGAGTCCGGCACTGTGGCATGGCCCTTCATGCTGGGTTTGGCGTTGCAGCGCCACCCCTGTGCATCAGTTACTTTTGATAGTTGGTTTTTCCAACAAACTTCCCAGCTTCATAACTTATTTGTTTTACCTCCGAATTGGCTCATTCAAAAACCCACAACTCACAAATTACATACTCTAGGTGTTCATGTCAGAATTTTACATTTTCGAATCTGTTAGCTCGAAATTCACCTTTTAGTTCATTTTGAGCGTTCATTTATCGTTTCCGAGCGTTCAATACTCGTTTTCTTCGTTATAAGTCAGAATTCGACGATTCTCGAGTCCACGACTCTTGAACACCTTATCTCACGTGTTGACATTGAAAACTGAAGTTTCCAAGTCACACAGCAACTTTTGACTCTTAATCCGAGATTTTTACGTTTTCGACGTTTAACGTCTATTTTCGCAAAATTCGCCATAACTTCGTTACTCGTATTCTATAAGTCAAATCAAATGGAACACTCCATTGATTCACCATCTACTTCCTAACCAAAATAATATGCACATACCCTAGCTATGATGGTTTTTAAACCATCCATTCACAACTAAGTTAACGTTCATTGATTTCTACGGTGTTAACTTACGTAAACACTTACTATTTCTATTTGATCATGACTTATAAATGTTTTCATTATTAATAGCTATTCGTATCCCTCCTCAATAGACATGCTACACTAATTCCTGATTCTCTATAAGAAGGAAATCGAAAGAGATGAAGACTAAGGTTTACGAGAATATTACCTTTGTCGTTCTTCGCGTTCTTGGTAAACTTCTTATGTTTTGCTTGGAAGTAAGTTGATTACTTGTTTCTAGCTTTTCTCTCTCTCAATATGTATTGGACAAGGTTTACAAAACTCTAATTGACCAACACAAGCTTTGTATTTATAGGCAACCAAATAGAGGGCAAAAGGGCTCATAAGCAACCTCCTTACTATTCTCACCTCCTTAACAACTTAGCCACCAAGTAATCACTTTACTTGGTGGCCAAGTGGCAGGCCCACACCTTCATGGATCATCCCATGGGTTGCCCCATGGGTTTTACCCATCCCGTGACCCGCCGATTCGATCCGCAGTTCGGCTTCTTAGATTGGGCTTGTCTTAACTTAATATTGGGCCTTGATTTGGGCTTAATTACATGATTCATTGGGCTTGCTATTAATCCAAGTCCAATTGGATTATAGAAAATCCTTAACTCATAATCCATTAGAACTAATCGTATTCTTTGTGTATAACTCCTCTATTTTCTTCGTTTAATACTCATACAATATTCATATTATACGTCGTACTATTCTTCATACCATACTCGTATTCCAACTAGTATAATACTCGTATCTCATACGTATAATAACCTAAATGATTATACGCATAACCTTTCCCTTTCGGAAATCACTTTTACCAACCCTTAGGTTTTAAGTCTGCAGGCAAAAACTTCGTTTGCCATAACTGAAATATTATTGAATATTCCATTATATCTTCATATTCTATTATTACGCGTTTCTCAGAATTTCAAATCTAAGCTCCGAGCGAAATAGGATGAATAGTGTTTTTTTACGAAAAAATTCTCGGAAAATCTTTATTTTCGTCTTGATAATTCAAAACAATTAATCCTAGCACGTAGCCAGAATACTAACCACATCCACACATTCTAGGTCATAGAACGACCTTCAATATTCTTACTCACATAATTAATCAATTAAATTCATTTAATCCACATAATCAAATAAAAATTTAATTCATTCTAGATCCGAAATTCTCGGGCATTACAGGTAACGTGAAAATCTTACAACTCATACTTAAAAGTATGAATGCTGCATTGCTTTTTTTGCTGAGATCCATTTTGAAGGTTCATACCGCAACATTTGCTGCAACAGCCAAAAAAATGTTTTAAGATTTTAATTTATCAGAAAGCACAGAAGATCAATGGTAAACAAGAATGAAAAACTTACTGATAACAGATCTAGACCATCCTTATCAAGATTAGGGACAGCTGATAACATTTGCTGAGGTTTCCATTGGGGATACTCATGTTTGTTCATTAGCTTGTGTACTCCAGGCCACATCTCTTCATTTGGAGTCCCCAATTACCTGCAATGGAATTTCCCAAAGACAAGATACAGTTAGGATAATTGATAGAAATAAATCAATAACCTGAAACCAGATTATATTTCAATAAACTTGAAAATGTGAAGCAACTGCTGCAGCTCAAAATCTCAAGGGAATAGTGCTTGCTTCATTACCAGATGACTACCTATTCAAATAGCATATCACGTATCAACTGATCTCAATTCGAGCAGATATTATCACCAAAGCTCAGCTTCTAAACAGTGATCACAAACCAGATACCAAAAGTATTGTAATTGAAAGTTGTTCGGGCGCTTGACTGGTCCAAATCGCCTAGGCAAGCTCTGCCTGATCAGCTTATATATCAGTGATAGTTTGGGCCTTAATATTTCTCTGGGAAGCAAATTAATTTTTTAGAAGTGTCGGACAGCTCAGGTGTGATACTGCCTAGAAGGCTTCCTAAGAAGTCTGGCAGAAGCCACCCAAAGAATGTCTAAATTTTTGAGCAATTGCCTAAGCTGGTCAGAGATATCTAATGCCTGGAGACACCTAGGCGATCCGAATCTAGCAAATAATAATAAAATTCAGTTCAATTTTCAATACAATCTGAATAAGTAGAGGATTGCATTCACTTTTTTAATACAATCTGAACAAGAAATAGAATCAACACTCACAATTGGATGACCTACATTACAGGTGGTTCACTTGGTTGTTTAAATTTTAAGCTCACCAGCAAATTAAAACATATATGTATGTATCAAGAGTTCGAGATCAAATAACAAAATCAACCACAAATCAAGATTAAAATGATTCAAAATATCAAAACAACTTCTCCTTCCATATTCTGGTACTCTTAGAAATCCAGAAAGAGTTCAGACTGAAGCCAGGAGAAAAAATTAGCCAAAAGTATAATACACAATAGTTCTATCAATAATATGCTCAAACAACCAAAATCCAAACCATCGTCTAGATTCTAATATACAATAATAATCCATTTCGCAATTACAAAATTAATTTATAAAAACATAACCAAAGAAACAAATAATGAACAGAAAACCAGTTAACTACAAATGTTTTATTTTATAAAAAAATTAATAAAAAATAAGGGAAAATAGAAACAAATAAGAAGGGGATGAAAAATTACAATGGGATAGTCTTTGATACGTGCACATGAGCCAACGGCGCACCCAAAACCCCTAGCAGCAACCTCAGATCGGATGGTTCGCGACTCAGCTGACCCTTCATCCAGTAACCCAACTTCTCCACCTTCGAATCACCACCGTCCATCTCCTCATTGGCACCCGGGCCTTCCCTCAAAGGCAACAGCCCCTCCGCCGACCTAAAACCCCCCGATCTCGTAACAAATTGATCCAGTGACGCCACCAGGTAGCCCTTGCTACGCCTAAACAAACCCAAACTCAGCGACCCACTCTGGCTCCTCCTCCCCCGAGACCTCGCCTCCCCCTTCGACAAGCATGGACAATAAGAACATAACCAAAGAAAGAGCAGATAGAGAGAAGGAAAAATGAAGAGAGAGAAGGAAGGAACGTACGTCTTTCAATTTTAAGTTTCCATTTAACCGTATTTTTTGCTCCGTATTTTTTATATAGATAACATTTTTTTAAACGTTATCTAATTAAATCCAAAAAATACCCTTTTAAATAGATAACATTTTTTTATATATATCTACAACGTTTTGTCAAAAAACGTTGTGAAAAAAAATACCACAATATTTTTATAAAAAACATTATGGTTTAAGTGTTGTCTATTTACTACTTTGTACTAGTGTAAAGTCGCTTAACATGGTAAACTCTAAAAGATGTCTCATGTCCATGAGCCTTGGGGTGGATCTCTCTTAATAAGTCACCATAGACTCCTTAAAAGAGAAATCGCATAAGTAATTATTATATATGCAATAAAATATATGAGGCCTGATGTTGATAAGTCATATTCTGGAGAAGATCACTGCAAGGCAGTGAAAAACATCTTAAAGTACTTAACCGGCACTAAGGATGTGATCATATTCATGATGGGTCTGAATTAAAACTAGAAGACTTAACAGACTCAAGTTTTTCAAACTGACCGAGACAATAGCAAATCCACTTGAGGGTAAAGCGTTATCTTGAATGGTGGTGAAGTGAATTAAAAAATTTCAAACAGCAAAGAGCTGTTGTTTTGGTGATAAAGACAAAGTATATAGCTATAAATGAAGCTGCAAGTTGATTGTTTGGATGAAAAGTTCATTACAGAACTAGGAATAGTTCTTAAGTCTCATCTTGGATCTTAACATGTGTTGCATCACTTTCATTTGATTAGAGGAATCATTGAAAGATGAGAAATCACTATAAGAGCTAGTGGACTCTCAAGAACTGTGACGCCGCCCCGAAATTTGGTCTATTTTCACACCCGAATTCTGTCATCACGATTCCAACTTCTTCCAAACATACATCATTATATAGCTAAATATAACAATATACATTCTCAAATCCTAAGTTTTAAGACCTTATAATCTCTTTCATTACAATTAATGATAATTACATTATTCTTTACATCTTATAGGAGTGACTTTTATCCGCCACCAAGGATACATAATAGTTCATTAAACTAGTATATAGTTCAATTAAACAATTATACATTACAAGTCTTGGTTTGATCTTTATGCACATTCTTATACTGAATGGCACTTCGTCTGGATACCGATCAGCTTGATCTTTATGGGATCCTTAAGTTCTTTCTAACATCGTTTGCTGACAATGTTTTTATTTAAAGCAAATGTGAGCATTCAATTGCCCAACAAGTCATAGCACTTGAACAAACAACTTCAAGAATTTAAACATTCTTTTAATTCTTTAATAACCGAACAAAGGTTATGAAGCAGCTTGAATAATAGGAATAAACTTTTATTCCTATCATTTTAAAACAATAGTCACATTCACTTTGAAATACTTTCATTCTTCTACCTTTTTCCATACACATTTTGTCTGGCTATAATCATTAGCACAGACATAACAACAACGATTCGTGTAAAAACAGAATATTATAATATTGAAAAGTTCAATCACAGAACAGTTCATCTCATAGAAACACCGAAGTGTTCAAATTGTCGCACAAGGCCTCGTATATTTTACCACCTTGTACAAATATCGCACATTTGTACATAGATAAGACTTCTCAAGTTCAACATTTGAGAAGTTTAAGAAACTAGCATTCATGCAATATGAATGAAGTTAGGAAACTTGCCTTACGCACATCTACTGCTTAAAGTTTACGTTGAGCTGCTCATTGCAAACCCCTATATATCACATAAGGAAATAACACGTACACCAATTAGTTATATACTTGACTTACGCAATGGATTAAACTTAACTTTACTTCTTAGGGTTCGCGTTCTTACGATCTAAGTTTATGCAACTAACTTTCTTTACCGCTTTACGGCTTCATGACATACGGAGATGTTTTACTTATACGATCATCATCTTTGATGTTTTACATTCTTATCTTCTTCTTATAACCATTCTAGGACTCAGCACACATCGCGTCTCTGCTAGTAGTCCGTATGGTACTCTGAGTGGTTTCCCATAAACAACCAACAAACAAGTTCCCATCTCATCTACACTGTCTTTCATAGTGAGTTAGATCGGTTGCTAGTTTTGTATATACCTATGCTCTCAGAAGGAATTGTTTAGCCCAGCTCCCATATATCAACCATTAAAGATTACAATTGTACTGCAACCTAACTTTATCTTAACCTATCCGAACCATTAAACTATAATGTTCGTTAAGCTAATTTCGTATTCCTTATGGCTTCTTGGCAACTAAATGCCATACCTCAGGATTCATTCTTTGTCGTCTAAGTCATACAGTCTTTTGTATACTCATAACGATCATTCAATATTAATTCTACACATTTATAGTGTTAAGCATTTTACATTACCTTATTCATATCTTACAACGTCCGGTTCATTCGACTCGGAACGTTATCCAAGTTATAATTATTAACTCGGCTTCTTAATGTTATACGTCATTGTCTTTAATTCTGTTTCTTCATTCTTCATTACCTTATGGTCAAACCATACACGTGGTGTAGGTTCTACCCGTTTAATATTCATGTACACTCAACCCTCACATCGGTTAAAGTGTTTAAAGCTTACTTTCATTCTAACATTCTTTGTCCGACTAACCTTCGGACTTTCCTTATTCTTGTTACTCTTCGTTACGGCTTTCATGATAATTCATATCTTACTTATTACCTTCATCAACATCTAAGTCATACAACCAATGTATACTTAGAACGTTCATTTGACGTGAATACGATTCACGAGAATCGTTTACGTATTCAGCATTCACGCTGCTCGTCTCTTAATCTCGCATTCAATCTTTACTCAAGGTTTTAATTGCTTTCAATCATTATCCATCCCATGAACCCCATGTTCATTATTCTTTCTTAATGTCGAAGCCATACGGTTCATTGTATGCTAAGACTAATCGTTCATCGCAACTGCATTGCGTTCACAGCGTCTATACACTTTACACTTAATTCTCATTACGATATCATAACATCGAAATGTTATACATCATCCTCATCACTCAACGTCTAGGGAATCACCATCATAGCAATCCCCCATGTTTGTTTTATCGTGACTATGGTCCCCGAATATCAGTTACGTAATCTAGCGTTTACATTCTTTGTCTGTTAATCTCATTAAATCTTTTTGTTCATCCTTTACTAAAGGTTTAAATCACTTGTTTAAGTGTTACATTACTTGAAATAAATGTTCATTATTATTTCTTGCACATCCCCCAGGAATTGAGCAATTAAACTCTCTTCACTGGGTTTTGTCCTGCACCGGCGCTGCGGTGCCAGATCCTTCCTTCTTCCTCGCGCTGCGGCGTAAGTCTCTAGTACTCTCTTTCCCGGTCTTGCGCTGCGGCACCAAAACCCTCTCTATCTCTCGCGCTGTAGCGCCACTCAACAGTGCCTTTCTTCCCGTGCTGGCGCTGCGGCGCTGCGCCGCTAATCATGAAATCTAGAAAATTTTTCTAAGTCTTGAATCAAGTTTGAGATGCTTACTTTACGATCTCATAACTTCTTCGTTATAGTTTAGAACGAGGTCGTTCCAAAGTCATTATCTTCCTTATCTTATGTACTTCAACTTCCCTTGGACAAAACATTATTCTGAATCTGTTAACATGTCATTCAATTGGCCTAATCTTCATCCCTCGTTCATTTTACGTTATTAACTTTCTTCGTCCGTTCTTCCGTAATTCAGTAATCTAAACTCGGAACTCGTTCATTCTTGAGTCCATGACTCACGTTTTCTACGTTCTCTTACATTCTTATGAATCCCTACACATTCGGGTTCATTTATATACTTTCTATTTCTCGTTCGTCTTTTACAAAATTTTTGCCATAACCTCATTATAGCTAAGTTTAATCTGTTCTTCATGAACATTTCTACCGTTCCTAACCAAGCAATAAGCAACTAACTTATACGCGATAATTTTAAACTTGTCCATCAATAACAAGTTATATCTACGATAGTTTTAAATTTGTCCATCAACAATGTTCTTCGTGTTCTTCGCGTTCTTTGTTCGTTCTTCATTTTTAATCTATACTTTGATTATGATTTCACTTTTACTTAGAATTTGATGTTATAAAACACCATTCCTTACTAATATCACTGAATCATTCATATGATTCATTCAGATCGTTCAAATTCATTACGAATCTTATAATTCCTTATGAAATTTTTAAACTAAATTTCTAATTCTTATTTCTTCGTTTTCTCATGATTTCAACCATATGAAATCATTCTTAACATCATTTACTTCTTATTCTCATTAAGCTATGTTTTAAACATAGAAAACTTAAAGAAAATTAGTTAGAAGTCAGGTTTCAGATTACCTTTCTTCTTTAATCTCCCTCCATTGGACAAAGCGTGCACTCGGGCTAGCTTTCTACTTCCTTTCTCATCTCATCCGAACTCTCTCTCTCTCTCTATCTCAAGTGTTGAAGAATTTTTGATTAACAAACAAATGAGCTTAAGCTTCTCTTATATAGAAAACCAAGGCTAGGGGCGTTTTAGTCAGTTAGCTAAACTTCCTTACTATTCACACATCCTTACTATTCCCACCTCTTTACTATTCACGAAGCTTCCCTTGGAAGCATCGTGCTTTCATCTTGCGAAATTCGTCCGACAGTTTTAAAAACTACGATTCTCGAAATCCAAATATTTTTGGATATTTTGTCTTTTCTATACAGTTTAACTTTTACGCATTATTTGGAATTCCAAAAAATTGAAAAACACTTTTTGAAGTTAAGTGTTTTCCTTCACGTTTTCCCCTAATGTAGTACT
Source organism: Panax notoginseng (assembly GCA_016801055.1). Lineage (NCBI taxonomy): Eukaryota > Viridiplantae > Streptophyta > Magnoliopsida > Apiales > Araliaceae > Panax > Panax notoginseng. The sequence continues at coordinate 115,020,928 of CM029013.1, read as the reverse complement.
TTTTGTCATTTTTATTTCGTTCGATTTCTACACGTTTTTTGAGAAAAACTTTTATCAGCTTACTTCACTTTTCACGATGTATTATCGTCAAATCTTTCGATGGAATGTCATTTCGACATACTGAACTCTCAGAAAGGCTTAGGTTATTCAAACCCTAAACCTTAGGTTTGGTCGGGTGAATAGTGTCTATTTCGTCTTTTTTCCCATAAATATTTCTATTCTCAAAAAAATTTTATTTTCATCTTGAAAATTCTTACTCTTTCAGTCTAGCTCGTAGCCAGAATCCTCCCGTTTTATAATCATCCTAGGTTCTAGAACGATTAATAAACACATAGCACATAATATTATTTGTGACGCCCCCAAAATAGGAATACATCACCCATCTTGAGTCGCCAAATACATAGTACAAAATATAAATACAAACTTAATTATACAACCGTCGTGTAATATACGACAATACCTAAACTGAGAGTTTTAATAGGAATATTGTCATCTAGACAATATCCACACTCAAAGGACTCCTCATTACATTTATTGTCACACTATTTAATAGAATAGTGAGGACTACTAATGCTATCATCTGGACTGTCACTCCTTTTCCCGACTCGTTCCAGCTATATTCTGATTTCCTAAAGAGAACAATGAAAGAAAGGGTGAGCTCAACTAACCCAGTAAGAAATATTATGACTAAGATAATGCAGAATAAATTATCAATAGTCTTCAACAATGTTAAACTGATAAAATGCAATAGACATCAAGTTTAACTGCAGCGGAATAAGCAATCCATTAGAAGAGTCAAGTAGAGCATGATATCTACTATCTTCTATGATTTAAAATGTTTTCATCAATTTTTATCGCTAAGACTCAGCTTAATAAATAAACCACATCATCTAATCATCCCTGTATTATGGGCCAAGGATATTCATTAAATCATCAACGGTCATGACTATACCGAATAATCCCTGGTTATAATCATACCAAAAATTTTCCATAAATGCATTACAGGCCACTGAGGACTTTTACCACATCATTTTTAACATTACAGGTCATGATTATACCGAATGATCCCTGGTCATAATCATACTAAGTCCATCTATGCACGTAAGCCAAAGATGACTTTCATGACAATATAAGCATGAGGATGATGACAATGACATAATAATTCAATAAAACAAGTTCAAGAATAAAATTTAAAGATTAATAAGTTAATTTATCCTGAACTCAATAACGTCCAAATTGTCAACATGATACTGCTTTGTGGAGTAAAATTCAAGAATGCTCAAAAGAATATTTTCACGAAAAGATACTGGATGAAGCGCAAATATCTAGGATATTCCACTAATTTCAAGGAATATAGAAGCCAAAACTTTAACTAACTGAATATAATAGAATATATGAAACTGCAAATGGATTTTCACCCGCCATGCGGTAATCCACGTATACAGATCATTTCCACAATTTAATAAGGAATGAACATAAAGGATCATTCACCATGCATGTGGTAATCCATATAGACATGTTATTCTAACAGAATAATAAAGAATGGAATAACAGAAGGGTTCACCATGCGTGCGATAGACTGCACCGACATGTTATTCCCAACAGAATAATAAATAATGGAACCAGGTTTTGCGTAATGCACAGACAGGATATTCCGTCAGAATGATAAATAATGGAACCAGGTCTGGCGTAAACGCACAGACAGGATATTCTGACAGAATAATAAATAATGGAACTAGGTCCGGCATAAAAGCACAGACAGGATATTCTGACAGTACAATAAATAATGGAACCAGGTCTGGCGTAAACGCACAGACAGGATATTCTGACAGAATAATAAATAATGGAACCAGGTCCGGCATAAACGCACAGACAGGATATTCTGACAGTATAATAAATAATGGAACCAGGTCCGGCGTAAACGCACAGACAGGATATTCCGACAGAAAAATAAAGAACAAAATAATAGAAGAATTTCACCATGTATGCGGTACTTCGCATAAACAGGTTATTCGAACAGAATAATAAGGAATGGAATAACAGAAGAATTTCACCATGTATGCGGTACTTCGCATATACAGGTTATTCCAACAAAATAATGAAGAATGGAATAACAACTCTTACGAGTATTGATAGAAAATAATTCTCTTCATGAATACGAATGAATAATACCCCTTACATTAGAAGAAACTGGATATTGTAAAAGTGAAGTAGCAGAATACTTTCGGGTTCTTTCTCTCTATAGTTTCTCTCTCTAGAGTTTCAGTAAATTCGTAAGAAATAATGAAGGAATGAGCTTCTATTTATAGAAGAACTGAAAGTGGCTCTTGATCTTAACGAAGGGTCAAAATGACTCTTGGTAATATTGAAGAGACAACTACTATTTGCGAAGGGGCAATTAACTCTTGAAACATCGAATGGGCAAATAACTCTTGAAAAACTGAAGGGACAAATAACTCTTGGAAAACTGAAGGGACAAGTTACTATTAAAACTTTAAATCAACGATCCATATTGATTTAATATTATAATTTCAATTAACGGTCTGAAAAATTAGCACATTTCCTCATAGAATAATATTGTACCCAAAAATAATTTGGACCGAAAAGAAATATATTTTTTGGGTTCTATGAATAGTAACTCGTGAATAGTACTCCGACACGAAAAGTGCTCCGAATACCCGATTGAACAATATAACACAAGGCATCAATTATTATCGAAATAAATGTCGATTTCCACTAACATAAATAATTTTAACGCAATGGAACTATCAAATTCATCTTTAATCAACACGAACTTATTCATTATTAATATTATAACTCACAATATTTAACAACCAGGTCGTTCCCAAGAAAGGGGGGACTTTCCAATAAGGATTTCTCCCTATTGGCGCGCAACTAGGTGACCAAACCTCTCCTTAATAGAACTTCTAGACATTATAAATATTACAATTTAATAATATGAATAACTTTGTCGTCTCAATTATTGATTTAATAATATAATATATTATGCAGATGATATTGTAACAATAATCGAATCAATAATATGAGAGATATGATGCAGCAATTGTCGTAGCAATAATTGAATATTACTGAATGACTTCTCACGTAAGCATCACTAACCAATACCGTGTGCTACTATGCAACCACGCGTATTACTGTACTTTTACTACCGAGTAGTTCAACAGGCTTAACGGTAACACTTCCGCCGTTATTTTTATAAAAAGATAATTTTGTCGTTTTCTTACTATGACAATACTTCTATTGTGGGGTCCACCAATGATTGTGCCGTCGTACGAATATTTCCTGTTAAAACGAATATTTCCCAACAAATCAAATATTATATAACAACTTGTTTACTTTGCAAAATTTGTAAATATTACCCACAACTATAATATTATATTATATCCACACCATAATATTTAAAAATATATTTCGAGAGAAATTAATCTTTATTCATAAAAGTTGGGGTCTTACAACCTCCCCTTCTTATTAAATTTCGTCCTCGAAATTAGGGTGCGTATTTGGTATGTCGAAGAGGTGAGGATATCTTGACTTTATCTCATATTCTAACTCCCAGGTCATTTCGTCCACATCGTGGTTTCTCCACAAAACTTTGACTTGAGGTATAACTTTAGAACGTAGAATATGATCCTTCTTATCCAAGATTTTAACAGGTAACTCTTCATACGTTAAATCTTCCTCTATCTCGTTTGGTTCTAATTGTAACATAGATATATGAAAAATGTTATGAACACGATACATACTTGGTAGTAAGGCGAGTCTATAGGCCACAATTCCTACACGTTCGAGGATTATAAATGGGCCAATGAATCGAGGATTGAACTTTCTTCTTTTTCCAAATCTCGTAACTCCTTTCCATGGAGGAACACGTAACAACACATGATCTCCAATATCAAATTCCACGTCCTTTCGATGAAGATCAGCATAACTCTTTTGTCGATCTTGTGAGGTTTTTATACGTTGTTGGATCGTTTGAATCTTTTTCGTAGTCATACGTACCAAATTCGGTCCCAACACGTTGCTTCACCCACCTCATCCCAGCATACTGGCGAACGACACTTTCTTCCATACAACGTCTCAAATGGAGCCATGTCAATACATGCTTGATAACTATTGTTGTAGGAAAACTCCACCAATGGTAAGAACTTGTCCCAACTTCCCTTGAAGTCAAGGACACAGAGTCTTAATAAATCTTCAAGAGTTTGAATAGTCCTCTCTGATTGTCCGTCCGTTTGAAGATGATATGCCGAACTAAATTGTAAATCTGTGCCCATAGCTTTTTGCAAACTAACCCAAAATCTTGAAGTGAATCTTAGGTCTCAATCAGAAACTATGGATACTGGCATACCATGCAATCTTACAATCTCGTTTATATACATACTAGCAAGACGTTTGTATAAGTTTCTCGTATCGGTAAGAAATGAGCAGACTTGGTCAATCTATCAACAATGACCCAAATCGCATCTATGCCTTGAGAAACCTTGGGAAGACCAGTAACGAAATCCATGGTAATGTGCTCCCACTTCCATTCTGGAATTTCAAGTTGTTGCAATGGACCTTTTGGCACATGATGCTACGCCTTGACTCGTTGATAAGTTAGACACCTTGAGATAAACAGCGCTATCTCTCTCTTCATAATGCTCCACCAAAATGTGTGACGAATATCACGATACATTTTGGTACTCCCAGGATGGATTGCAAACGGTGTGTTGTGCGCTTCCATCATGATTTTATACTTCAAGTCAGACTCGTTAGGAACACAAAGTTTGGAGTTTACTCGAAGTATTCCTTCTTCATCGATTCTTACTTCCAGAATAGCACCTTCTTCCACTTTCTTCTTCATATGCATCAGCTCAAGGTCTGTAGCTTGAGTAGCTTTAACTTTATCGATTAAAGTCGGTTCTACTCGTATATTCACCATCATCATATGGGTCTCTAGAGTCTTTAACTCTATCTTCATCCATCGTAAGGCATACACAATGGGTCCTTGCGTTGACAATAATGCACTCGTGCCCGTATATGATCTTCAACTCAATGCGTCAGCTACTACGTGCTTTTCCAGGATGGTATTGGATGGTATGCTCATAATCTTTCAACAGCTCAAGCCAACGTCGTTGCCGCATATTGAGTTCCTTATGAGTGAAGAAATATTTGAGGCTTTTATGATCCGTATAGATCTCCACCTTCTCTCCATACAGGTAATGCCTCCAAATCTTAAGCGCAAAAACGACAGCGGCCAACTCTAGATCATGAGTAGGATAAATCCTCTCATATTATTTGAGATATCGTGAGGTATAGGCTATGACTTTTTCATGTTGCATGAGAACACATCCTAACCCTTTGCCTGAAGCATCACTATAAATGACAAATCCATCCGTGCCAGATGGTATTATCAGAACAGGTGCTGAAATGAGTCTACTCTTGAGTTCTTGAAAACACTTCTCACATTCCTCGCTCCAAACGAATTTTGTATCTTTTTGAGTTAGCTGCGTTAATGGAGTAGTGATTCGAGAAAACCCTTCTACGAATATCTGATAATAACCAGCTAAGCCGAGAAAGCTACGTACCTCGGTCACCGACTTAGGTTGCTCCCAGATTTGAATTACTTCAATCTTTGCTGGGTCAACAGATATTCTATGACTTGATGCTACGTGCCCAAGGAATACTACCTCTTCAAGACAGAACTCGCATTTCTTCAACTTGGCATATAGCTTATTTTCAAGAAGCTTTTGAAGTATCAGTCTCAAGTGTTGCTCATGGTCTTCACGGTTTTTGTAGTATATGAGGATGTCATCAATAAAGACGACCACAAAGTGATCCAAATATTCCTTGAATACTGGGTTTATCATGTCCATGAAGGCAGCAGGAGCATTAGTCAATCCAAAAGACATGACTAGGAATTCATAATGCCCGTACCGAGTTCTGAAAGTAGTCTTTGGAATGTCATCAGTTTTAATCTTCAACTGATGATATCCAGAAAGAAGATTGATCTTTGAAAAGAATTTGGCGCCTTGCAACTGGTCAAACAGATCATCAATACGAGGTAACGGGTACCTATTTTTGATGGTAACATGATTCAACTCCTGATAATAAATATAAAGTCGCATAATTCAATCTTTCTTCTTCACGAAAAGAACAGGAGCACCCCAAGGAGACGTACTAGGACAAATGAAACTAATGTCTAACAATTCCTGTAGTTGGGTTTTAACTCCTGAAGTTCAATATGAGCCATTCGATATGAGGCTTTGGAAATGGATTTTGTACCAGATTCAAGGTCGATACAAAATTCAATTTCACGCTATGGGGTAGGCCAGGAAGTTCTTCAGGGAATACGTCAGGAAATTTATTAACAATAGAAATATCATTCAAAACTGATGTATTTTTGTTTAGATCCGTGACATGAGCTAAGAAAGCTTGACATCCGTTTTTTATTAAACAAATAGCTTTATGATAATGATAATGATTGATTTTAATGGTTTGGCTGCTTGAATTTGTATAATAGGTTGGTTAGGTATATGAAAGCTAACAACCTTACGAAAATAATCGATTTTAGCATGATGAGTAGTTAACCAATCAATCCCTAAAATCACATCAAATGCAAGTATTTTTAAAGAAATAAGATCGACAATACTTATAAACCGTGGATGTAATGAAGGTTTCTCCCAATGGAGTTTCAACAGATAAATCAAAGTCTAATTTTTCCGGAGTCAAATTTAAGCGTTTAGCGCAAGTAGGAGAAATAAAGAAATGGATAGAACCGGTATCAAATAAAGTATAAACTTTACTAGAGTTTATGGTTAGCTTACCCGTGATCACCTCATTCGGATTCTTCGCTTTTTGGGAGGTTACGACAAACGTTCTCCCTTGAACTACCGGTTTTGTTTTGTCTGGGACACTCTTTGATGCCTCCATCTCAGCTGGACTTGACTTTGGTGCACGATAAAATCGGGCAAGGTGACCTTCTTTTCCACAATTGTAACACGCTTTGGACTGTATCACGCAGTTTGGACTGATATGTCCCTCCCCTCCACATTTGTAGCATACCACAGGTGGTCGTTCTACTTCCTTAACAGCGGGTGCTGGTGCTGACATGTTTCCATCTTTGCTGAACCTTCTCTTCTTGAACTTTCCACTCCTATTGTCTTGGCCATGATTACCACCGAAGTGGTTATCATTTCTGGCATGTTGATTTCCTCCACGCTTGTTGTCACCGCTTCGATGACTGCTACCATTGGTATTATCATTTTGTCGGTTGCCTGCCTTCTCTTGGTTGGGTCCACTCGTTATCACGTTCCAATAACTGAGCCCTATTTACAACATCTGAATACAAACACGGTTTATGAGAAATCAGATATTGACGTATCTCGAGTTTCAAACCTCTTAGAAATATCCGCGTCATTCTTTCATCATTATCAACCAAGTGGGATGCAAACCGAGACAACTCGGCAAACTTAGCTTCGTACTGCGCCACTGTCATATTATTTTGCTCAAGCTTGATGAACTCTACCTCCGTGTGACGAATACTTTCAGGAAAGTACTTATCATTGAAAAACTCTTGGAACTTCTCCCAAGACATCTACAGTGTGCCAGGTTGAGTACGCTTTACAGATTCCCAACAGTAATTTGCATCTTCACGTAACATGAAGGTGGCAAAGGGAACCTTTTGCTCCTCGGAGCATCCCAAGACATCAAATATCTTGTTGATCTACTTTATCCATGTCTCCGCCTTAAGTGGTTTTGGCTCTCCAAAAAACTCGGGTGGTCCCAGCTCCTTGAATTTCTTAGCGGTGACCGTCCGAGAGTTGTCAGTGTTTTCACCTGCATTTTGGACAGGAGCTGCCTTCGCCTGATGTTGCATGAATTGCATAAAGCCTCTTACCATCCCATCGTTCACCATTTCATCTGTGTTATTGTTTACATGAGGATTATTGTCTTCGTGTTACACATTACCCTGGGCATTGATCGTTGGTGACTCAATGGTCTCATGTGCTTCATTGCTTATCTCAACATTTTCGGATGCCATTTCAAATACTGCTACAAAAGAAGAGTTAATTATCATATCACATAGTATCCCTATACTCTGACCGACCAATTAAATACCAAATAAACCTAGGTAGGTCATACATACGAAGGAATTCCCCGTCTGTCCCCTCCTAGTTCTTGTCTCACATCTTAGCCAGGGATCATATCCCTAAGCTTTGATACCAACTGTGTCGCCCCCAAAATAGGAATACATCACTCATCTTGAGTCGCCAAATACATGGTATAGAATATAAATACATACTTAATTATACAACCGTCGTGTAGTATACGACAATACATAAACTGAGAGTTTTTATAGGAATATTGTCATCTAGACAATATCCACACTCAAAGGAGTCCTCATTACATTTATTATCACACTATTTAACAGAATAGTGAGGACTACTAAAGCTATCAACTGGATCGTCACTCATTTCCCCGACTCGTCCCAGCTATATTCTGATTTCCTGAAGAGAAGAGTGAAAGAAAGGGTGAGCTCAACTAGCCCAGTTAGAAACATTATGACTAAGATAATGCAGAATAAATTATCAATAGTCTTCAACAATGTTAAACTGATAAAATACAATAGACATCAAGTTTAACTGCAGCGGAATAAGCAATCCATTAGAAGAGTCAAGTAGAGCATGATATCTACTATCATCTATGATTTAAAATGTTTTCATCAATTTTTATCGCTGAGACTCAGCTTAATAAATAAACCACATCATCTAATCATCCTTGTATTACGGGCCAAGATATTCATTAAATCATCAACGGTCATGACCATACCGAATAATCCCTGGTTATAATCATACCAAAAACTATCCATCAATGCATTACAGGCCACTGAGGACTTTTACCACATTATTTGTAACATTATAGGTCATGATTATACCGAATGATCCCTGGTCATAATCATACTAAGTCTATATATGCACGTAAGCCAAAGATGACTTTCATTACAATATAAGCATGAGGATGATGACAATGACATAATAATTCAATAAAACAAGTTCAAGAATAAATTTTAAAGATTAATAAGTTAATTTATCCTGAACTCAATAGCGTCCAAATTGTCAACATGATACTGCAATGTGGAGTAAAATTCAAGAATACTCAAAAGAATATTTCCACGAAAAGATACTGGATGAAGCGTAAATATACAGGATTTTCCACTAATTTCAAGGAATATAGAAGCCAAAACTTTAACCAACTGAGTATAATAGAATGTATGAAAATGCAAATGGATTTTCACCAGCCATGCGGTAATCCACGTATACAGATCATTTCCACAATTTAATAAGGAATGAATATAAAGGATCATTCACCATGCATGTCGTAATCCACATAGACGGGTTATTACAACAGAATAATAAAGAATGGAATAAAATAAGGATTCATCATGCGTGCGATAGACTGCACAGACATGTTATTCCTAACATAATAATAAATAATGGAACCAGGTCATGCGTAACGCACAGATAGGATATTCCGACAGAATAATAAATAATGGAACCAGGTCCGGCGTAAACGCACTGACATGATATTCCGACAGAATAATAAATAATAGAACCAGGTCCGGTGTAAACGCACAGACAGGAAATTCCGACAGTATAATAAATAATGGAACCAGGTCTGGCGTAAACGCACATACAGGATATTCTGACAGAAAAATAAAGAACGGAATAATACAAGAATTTCACCATGTATGCGGTACTTCGCATAAACAGGTTATTCCAACAGAATAATAAGGAATTGAATAACAAAAGAATTTCACCATGTATGCGGTACTTCGCATATACAGGTTATTCCAATATAATAATGAAGAATGAAATAACAACTCTTACGAGTATTAAAAGAAAATAATTCTCTTCATGAATTCGAAAGAATAATACCCCTTAACTTAGAAGAAATTGGATATTGAAAAAATGAAGTAGCAGAATACTTTTCTTCTTTCTCTCTATAGTTTCTCTCTCTAGAGTTTCAGTGAATTCGTAAGAAATGATAAAGGAATGAGCTTCAATTTATAGAAGAACTGAAAGTAGCTCTTGGTCTTAACGAATGGGTCAAAATAACTCTTGGTAATATTGAAGAGACAACTACTATTTGCGAAGGGGTAATTAACTCTTGAAACACCGAAGGGGCAAATAACTCTTGAAAAACTGAAGGGACAAATAACTCTTGAAAAACTGAAAGGACAAATAACTCTTGAAAAACTGAAGGGACAAGTTATTATTAAAACTTTAAATCAATGATCCATATTGATTTACTATTATAATTTCAACCAACGGTCTGAAAAATTAGCACATCTCCTCATAGAATAATATTGTACCCACAAATGATTTGGACCGAAAAGAAATATATTTTTCGGGTGAATAGTACCCCGTGAATAATAACTCGTGAATAGTAGCTTGTAAATAGTAATTCGTGAATAGTAACTCGTGAATAGTACTCCGACACGAAAAGTGCTCCGAATACCAGATTGAACAATATAACATCCAGACATCAATTATTATCTAAATAAATATCGATTTTCACTAACACAAATAATTTTAACACAATGGAACTATCAAATTCATCTTTAATCAACACGAAATTATTCATCATTAATATTATAACTCACAATATTTAACAACCAGGTCGTTCCCAGGAAAGAGGGGCTTTTCAATAAAGATTTCTCTCTATTGACGCACAATTAGGTGACCAAACCTCTCCTTGACAGAACTTCCAGACATTGTAAATATTACAATTAAATAATATGAATAACTTTGTCATCTCAATTATTAATTTAATAATATAACATATTATGCAGATGATATTGTGACAATAATCGAATCAATAATATGAGAGATATAATGCATCAATTGTTGTAGCAATAATTGAATATTACTGAGTGACTTCTCACGTAAGCATCACTAACCAATACCGTGTGCTACTATGCAACCACGTGTATTACTGTACTTTTACTATCAGGTAGTTCAACAGTTTTAACGGTAACACTTTCACCGTTATTTTTATAAAAAGATAATTTTATCGTTTTCTTACTATGACAATACTTCCATTATGGGGTCCACCAATAATTGTGCCGTCGTACGAATATTCCCTCTTAAAATGAATATTCCCTGACCAATCGAATATTATATAACCACTTGCTTACTTTGCAAAATTTGTAAATATTACCCACAACTGTAACATTATATTATATCCACACCATAATATTCAAAAATATATTTCGAGAGAAATTAATCTTTATTCATAAAAGTTGGGGTCTTACATTATTAATAAAAATTCATTATATTAATAACTAATTCTTTAAACTTAAATTCTGGACAATCCAATTTTTTGGGTTGTCACATTCTTCCCTAATACAAATTTCTTCCTCGGAATTTCTTAAAACCACACCCATACGCGGGTCGTTTCATTCACCCCTTCTTCACATAATTTCGTCCTCGAAATTTTAGCTTACTCTTCTTCTCAACTTCTTTTCAAAGAAGTTCTTATCTTTCAAACATTCCCTAATCTTTATAACCTATCAAGAATCATGAAGTAGAAGGAATAACGAGGAATATAAAGATTTCTTTAAAACATTTCATACTTTTGCTGAGGGGTCAAAACGACCATGAACTCTTACTAGGTTTAACAGCATTTCACCGTAAACCCTTCTATCACGGTCAATTTACAATCACCAAGAAGGTAAACTGCCTATTCCATACGTAGGCGATCAACCCATTCGTATAACCCCATTTTGGGGTATGTTCACCTCAGACTTAATCATTAGATTCTACACCAAAGCAATTTGGTTTGGCACAACTTCTTCAAAGAAAGCTCAATTTTCTTTTAAACATGACATACTATTTGTCTTAGCCAAATCAAATAGCTTAGACCATACCAATAAATTGGACATCAACTTGAAACATTCGTCTAGCCAAATCAATTGACATCGACAACTTCTTTAAATTCTTTAACAAAACATCAAAACGTATTATGACTTCACGATACCGTACTTTTTCACAGTACGTTGAGGACTTCATCAGTTTATGACTTCGCCATTATATATCATAAAATAGCGGGTTGTTGATCATAAGATCACATCCAACACCAAGTTCAATTGCATTAATAACTCCATCCTTTTACCATCTTTAAATCACATGTATTGATGATATAAAATTCATTTTGATCTTTAAAATCAACTTCTGTCTAGCCAAAACAATTAGTATAAACATATACTCAATGTATTCGGTCAAACTGTGACGACCCCAAAATAGGTCAATTCCACCCAACCTTTTCTGAGTCGCAAATACATGGTACATAAAATAACTACAACTTTATTACAACAATTGTCATGCAAAATACAATAACACATATGCTGTGAGTTTTGATACAAATATATACCAACTATGACTCTCATCCCAACCTTGGATAGCACGTCACAATGGCACCTTACATAAAGGTATAGTCAAAAACTATTTTAGAAATTAGATTCTTTAGGAAGTGCTCAAGGAAACCTTCGTACATGGGAGCCCATGCGTGTAGGTTATGATAGATATCATATGTCCACAGAATTATCTTTGGTTAACCCAATAGACCCCAAAGAAAAACGAGAAGATTACTATCATATTCTTTCTAATGGTGAGTCTTCTCTTGACATATCATTATCTCCACTGTCTCTAATTGGGAGTTATACTTCAACCAAATACCAAGATTATATAGGTAGTGCTCGTAGATATACTCAGCAAGTGGATGTGCACAACTCTGTCTTATGATGACACGAGGTTGTATGTAAAGACATCTTGTATGATAGTGGCAAAACACCCTTCCAACGTTGGGTTCGCCTCACCCTATTTGATTCACGAAATATAACTAATAAATGATGTATGAAATATACCACACTTTTCTATACTGTTTAGGGAGAACTCCTCAGCTAGAGATCACCGTTCTATTCCATTGTTACCCCCGCTCGACCCAGCTACACTCTTATTACCTGAAAGGAATTGTGAAGCAAAAGGGTGAGCTCAACTAGCCTAGTAAATAATATCATGACTAAAGATAAATAAATTATCAATAGCCTTCAACAGTAATAAATCAGAGATTTAGAACATATGGTAGATGATAAAAATTTTTAACCATAGTTGCAGCGGAATGAGCAATCCATTAGAAGAGTCAAATAGACTATAAAGTCTATTATCTTCTCCACATTAAAAGTCCACCAACAATGTTTTATCCCTGTAACATCAATCAACAGTTCCTTTCCACAATTATATGAATAACTCATAATCATAATTGTGATTCTAAATTCCCTTTCGCACCTAGGACGAATATAATTTTCATCACTTGTCTTTACCTGAAACATCAAAGATCATGGTTATACCAAATCACAGTTCTTGTTCATAATCATACCAATAAATTCATCTTTGCACTACAGGCCAAAGATATTCAACAGCAGTTCATCTTTGCACTACATGCCAAAGATATTCAACAACAGTTTATCTTTGCACTACATGCCAAAGATATTCAACAACAGATCATCTTTCCACTACGGGCCAAAGATATTACTATCTCAAAGAAATATATAATCATTTCAGAATTTATATAAACAGTCATTATAACCATGTTGATCAATTCAGCTTTGCACTTAAGCTAAAGATATTCAATTATGACTTCAATGGTCATGATCATACCAGTCAGCAATTCATCTTTGCACTACTGGCCAAAGAGAACCCATAGTCACGATTATACCAATAATCTACACATCTTTACGCTCAAGTCAAAGAGAAACATCATCATTAGGGTTATAAAAATGTTATATATGATAATAAAAATAATATAATGAACATATAGATTTAATCAAAAGAGTAAGATTCATAAATTAATGATAATTTGGTCAGAAAAAGAAACTAATTTTGTCGTGAATAGTACTCCGTGAATAGTAACTCGTGAATTATAATTTATAAATAGTAACCCCGACATAAAAAAGGTAGAAATTCCACAATAAAGTCCATACCAATATTTCGGTATAATGATATTGAAAGAATAATATTTCTTAAACTTATAAACAATTTATTTTAATTGTTTACACTTTACTAAATAATACATTTAATCATCCTAAAATGCTAAACTCATAAGTTTTCATCACCAATAACTAAAACCCTCATAAAAAATCTGCATATATCTCATATAGGATTCTCAAGCCATAAAATCCTATTTTCCAATTTTCTTACTTTCCATAACATATTTAATTCATTTACTCATAACTAGTCCATTTTCATGAAAAATACCAAATCAGTCCCGAAAATATTTTTTTTTATGAGATTTAGCATAATATAGTCCCATATTGAGCATATATTTTTCTCGAAATTTTTAAAATTTATTTACTATTTTTCATATGGCCAAAATTGCCGAATATTAAAATATTTATCATAAATTGTACTTTTGTGCAAAAATTTTGAAATTTACAGAGTATACTTCTGTTATATACATGTACTCCCAATAAAAAAATCACCAATTTTAGAGTTAACCACAAGGAGTTATAAGGGTTTACTTTTAAAATAGTTTTTTCCCATAAAATTCATAACTCTTAATCTATACATCCAAAAATCGCCATTTTAGGACACAATCTAGAAAACTCATCAAATTATTATTTCAAAATTTTCTAGAATTTTTGAGGGTCAGAAAAATTACGAGACTGAAAATAATAATAACCCTTAAAATCCCTTACCTCAAAAGAACAGTATTTCTGACTAGAATATCGAATGAAAAGCCGAAGGAACCTTGCACTGAATAACAACTCTCAAAGTATCTAAATACTCACAAAAATATACTCGATAATATAGAGAGAAAGAAAACTTGTTTCTGGTGTGATTTTTCAATTCTAACTTAAGCGCCTATTTATAGGAAAATACTAGAACGCCAAAGGAGACTAAATTAATAAAATAATAATATATTTTATTTTTTTTCTCCTATGCAGCCATTCCTAAAAATTCAGCAGCCACCACAGTGGGGCCCACCCAAAATCAGCACATGTATTCAACACCAACCAAAAGTGGGTCCCACCCAATTTTAATAAAAAATATTTTATTTTTTAAAACTTCAATAATTCATAGAAAATAGCCCGTTTACCAGAAAAATACGAATTTATATCCATTCCACACGAAATTGAATTCTCTACAACTTTGTAGTTTTAAGTTTCTCCAAATTCTAGACAGAAAATATCTGAAATCCACAAACGGACGATTTTCAACACCTTTTAAAATTCATAACAAATCATGCGTTAATTTTTAACGGTTCAAAATTTGTGGATATATGCTCAACTTATATATGTATAACGTATCCAAAAATCACAACGATCCAACGGTCGGATTAAAATTATAACTTACGCAATAGAGCTTTAAGAACACCAATTTACTATTTTAAAACCTCAAATCCAACAAAATACTGATAAAATACCTCAACATTAATTCCTTTATTTATAACCACATAAATAAATCCATCATTTTTATCCACATCAAATAAATATTTTCTTATCATATAAATCAATAATTAATTAATCACAAATAATATTACAGAATCACAATAATGACGACCATGCCGTTCCTAGGAAAGAGGGGGCTTTCTAATAAGGATTTCTCCTTACTGGCGCGCAATTAGATGTCCAAACCTCTCCTTGATAGAACTTTTAAGACATTGCCAATACTGCTATCTAATAATATTATTCAAATAATATGAATTATTGATCTGATAATGGGAAATACTGTGCAGTGACAATTATTGAACAACAATAATATAAAATATCAACGTAGCAATTATTGAATCAATAAAATAAAATATTGAACAGTAATTACTGTAACAATTATTGAGTAGTTCTTTCTTACGTAAGAATTAATAATTCAAAAATACTATGCAATACCGCGTATTACTTTACTTTGCCCACCGAGTATTCCAACAGTGTTAACGGTAACGATTACACCGTTATTTATAAAAATTCAAATTTGTCATTTTCTTCATCCGACAGTTATTCTTTTATGGGGCCCACAAATGGCTGCGCCGTCGTACGAATATTTTCTGACAGAAAGAATATTCCATGACCAAACGAATATTCCCCGACAACAATGAATATTTTATAACCACTTGTTTATTTTGAAAATTTTGCACATTTCACCTATAACCAAAGAATTATATTAAATTAACACCTTATTATTCACAATAATAAATAGAGGAAATTCGATTTTATTCATTAACAAGTTGGGGTCTTACAACCTCCCCTCCTTATGAAATTTCATCCCCGAAATTTTCGTACCTGGTATTTCGAAGAGTTGAGAATACCTTGCTTTCATTTCAGATTCTATCTCCCCGGTCATCATAATTTTTTCATTGCTCATCTCCCGTGAGAACTTCATTTAGGTTTCTCACTTGTTAGGAAGTCATGACAACCGCTCTCCCTTGAACTACTCGACTTTGACTTGTCTGGGGCAGCATTTGGTGTCATCACTACCGTTGAAATATACTTTTCTATAGGGCATATTCCACCCTCAACTACTTCGTCGTACTCCTGATTCATGATCTGAATCATCAATCTTCGATCCATATCAAATTGAGGTTGACCGCTCTGTACAGGGTAATTCAAAACTCGATGTTGAGTTCTCCCAATTGCTGTCCAAAAAGAGAAATACATATCATCTATTTTAGCCTTCTTAGATCGGACATCTCTTTCCACAATATCAATGCATCATGTGGCTTTTACCCATGCATCACTCATTCTCACTCGTTCAGTTATTTCTTCTTTCAGCTCAGATTCCAGCTTTATCATCTTATACTCTGCCAAAGAATGCTTCTGTTCAAGCATCACATATCGGGTAACACAAGCTTGAATTATTGCATCCTTTTGCTCCACGACCGCTTGTCGTTCTTCAACCTGCTCTTCTAACTCATGAATACGATTTTGCAAATCTAAATTTCGATCATAAAATTCTTCTAATAAATTCTCCTCAAGTTCTTCTTCTTCCTCACTCTCAGCTGCTACCTCTGCGACTAGCTCGGGTGCAACTATTAATTCCTCCCTCACCATAAGAATATCTCTAATTCCTTCTTCGCCTGACATCACATTGTCATGGTTAGTGATTAGAGGTATCTTCGCGGTCTCATTCACTCCATTGTTAACATTCTCAGCTGCCATTCTCAAATACTGTCATAAAATAATGGTTAATTAAACAAATTAACGTATCACATAATATCCGTATATTATGACCGACTAACAAATAAGCTTAGGAAGGGTATACTAGCGAATGATTTACTCATCTCTCCCCTCCTTGTTCTATTCCCCGATCTCCGCCAAAGACCATATCCCTAAGCTCTGATACCAACTGTGACGACCCCAAAATAGGTCCATTTCACCCAACCTTTTCTGAGTCGCCAAATACATGGTACAGAAAACAACTACAACTTTATTACAACAATTGTCGTGCAAAATACAACAACACATATGCTATGAGTTTTGATACAAATATATACCAACTGTGACTCTCATCCCAACCTTGGATAGCACGTCACAATGGCACCTTACATAAATGTATAGTCAAAAACTGTTTTAGAAATTAGAATCTTTGGGAAGTGCTCAAGAAAACCTTCGTACATGGGAGCCCATACGTGTAGGTTATGATAGATATCATATGTCCACAAAATTATCCTTGGTTGACCCAATAGACCCCAAAGAAAAATGAGAAGATTACTATCATATTCTTTCCAATGGTGAGTCTTCTCTTGACATATCATTATCTCCACTGTCTCTAATTGGGAGTTATACTTCAACCAAACACCAAGGTTATATAGGTAGTGCGCGTAGATATACTCGGTAAATGGATGTGCACAACTATGTCTTATGATGACATGAGGTTGTACGTCATTAGACATATTGTGTGATAGTTGCAAAACACCCTTCCAACATTGGGTTCGCCTCACCCTATTTGATTCACCAAATATAACTACTAAATGATGTATAAAATATAACACACTTTTCTATACTGTTTAGGGAGAACTCCTCAGCTAGAGACCACCGTTCTATTCCCTTGTTACCCCCGCTCGACCCAGCTACATTCTTATTACCTGAAAGGAATTGGAAAGTAAAAGGGTGAGCTCAACTAGCCCAGTAAAGAATATCATGACAAAAGATAAATAAATTATCAATAGCTTTCAACAGTAATAAATCAGAGATTTAGAACATATGGTAGATGATAAAAAAATTTAACCATAGTTGCAGCGGAACGAGCAATCCATTAGAAGAGTCAAATAGACCATAAAGTCTATTATCTTCTGCACATTAAAAGTCCACCAACAATGTTTTATCCCTGTAACATCAATCAACAGTTCCTTTCCACAATTATATGAATAACTCATAATCATAATTGTGATTCTAAATTTCTCTTCGCACCCAGGACGAAGATAATTTTTATCACTTGTCTTTACCTGAAATATCAAAGATCATGGTTATACCAAATCACAGTTCCTGTTCATAATCATACCAATAAATTCATCTTTGCACTACATGCCAAAGATATTCATTAACAGTTCATCTTTGAACTATATGCCAAAGATATTCAATAACAGTTTATCTTTGCACTACATGCCAAAGATATTCAACACCAGATCGTCTTTACACTACGGGCCAAAGATATTACTATCTCAAAGAAATATATAATCATTTCAGAATTTATATAAACAATAATTATAACCATGTTGATCAATTCAGCTTTGTACTTATGCTAAAGATATTCAATTATAACTTCAATAGTCATGATCATACCAGTCAACAATGTATCTTTGCACTACTGGCCAAAGAGAACCCATAGTCACGATCATGCCAATAATCTACCCATCTTTACACTCAAGTCAAAGAGAAACATCATCATTAGGGTTATAAAAATGTTATATATGATAATAAAAAAAAATATAATCAACATATAGATTTAATCTCAAGAGTAAGATTCATGAATCAAAGATAATTTGGTCAGAAAAAGAAACTAATTTTGTCGTGAATAGTACTCTATGAATAGTAACTCGTGAATAGTAATCCCGACATGAAAAGATATAAATTTCATAATAAAATCCATTCCAATATTTCTGTATAATGATATTGAAAGAATAATATTTCTTAAACTTATAAATAATTTATTTTAATTGTTTACACTTTACTAAATAATTTATTTTAATCATCCTAAAATGTTAAACTCATAAGTTTTTATTACCAATAACCAAAACTCTCATCAAAAATCTTCATATACCTCATATAGGATTCTCAAGCCATAAAATCCTATTTTTCAACTTTCTTACATATTTAATTCATTTACTCATAACTAGTCCGTTTTCATGAAAAATACTAAATCAGTCCCAAAAATATTTCTTTTCTGGTATTTATCAGAATATAGTCCCATATTAAACATATATTTTTCTCGAAATTTTTAAAATTCATTTACTATTTTTCATATGGCCAAAATTACCGAATATTAAAATATTTATCATAAATTGTACTTTTGTGCAAAAATTCTGAAATTTACAGAGTATACTTCTGATATATACATGTACTCTCAATAAAAATTTCACCAATTTTAGAGTTAACCACAAGGAGTTATAAGGGTTTATTTTTAAAATAGTATTTTCCCATAAAATTCATAACTCTTAATCTATATATCCAAAAATTGTCATTTTTGGACACAATCTAAAAAACTCATCAAATTATCATTTCAATTTTTTCCAGAATTTTTGAGAGTCAGAAAAATTACGAGACTGAAAAACATAATAACTCTTAAAATTCCTTACCTCGAAAGAGCAGTATTTCTGACTAAAATATCGGATGAAAAAGCCGAAGGAACATTGCACTGAATAACAACTCTCAAAGTATCTAAATACTCATAAAAATATAGTCGATAATATAGAGAGAAATATAACTTATTTCTGGTGTGATTTTCAATTGTAACTTAAGCGCCTATTTATAAGAAAACGCTAAAACGCCAAAGGAGACTAAATTAATAAAATAATAATATATTTTATTTTTTTTCTCCTACGCAGCCACTCCTGAAAATTCAACAGCCACCATAGTGGGGCCCACCCAAAATCAACCCATGTATTCAACACCAACCAAAAGTGGGTCCCACCCAATTTTAATAAAAATTATTTTATTTTCTAAAACTTCAATAATTCATAGAAAATAGCCCGTTTATCAGAAAAATACGAATTTTATGTCCATTCCACACGAAATCAAATTCTCTACAACTTTTTAACTTTAAGTTTTTCTAAATTCTAGACAGAAAATATCCGAAATCCACAAACCGACAATTTTCAACACCTTTTAAAATTCATAACAAATCATGCGTTAGTTTTTAACAGTTCAAAATTTATGGACATATACTCAACTTATATATGTATAACATATCCAAAAATTACAACGATCTAACGATCGGATTAAAATTATAACTTACGTAATAGAGCTTTAAGAACACCGATTTGATATTTTAAAACCTCCAATCCGACAAAATACTGATAAAACACCTCAACATTAATTCCTTTATTTATAAACACATAAATAAATCCATCATTTATATCCACATCAAATAAATATTTTCTTATCATATAAATCAATAATTAATTATTCACAAATAATATTACAGAATCACAACAATGACAACCAGGCCGTTCCCAAGAAAGGATGAGGCTTTTCAATAAGGATTTCTCCTTACTGGCGCGCAATTAGATGACCAAACCTCTCCTTGACAGAACTTTCTAGACATTACTAATAATGCTATCTAATAATATTATTCAAATAATATGAATTATTGATCTGATAATGGAAAATACTGTGTAGTGACAATTATTAAACAACAATAATATAAAATATCAATGTAGCAATTATTGAATCAATAAAATAAAATACTGAACAGTAATTACTATAACAATTATTGAGTAGTGCCTTCTTACGTAAGAATTAATAATTCAAAAATACTGTGCAATATCAAGTATTACTTTACTTTATCCACCGGGTATTCCAACAGTGTTAACGGTAATGATTACGCCGTTATTTATAAAAATTTAAATTTATCGTTTCCTTCATCCGACAGTTATTTTGTTATGGGGCCCACAAATGGCTGCGCCGTCGTACGAAATTTCTCCGACAGAAAGAATATTCCACGATCAAACGAATATCCCCCGACAACGATGAATATTTTATAACCACTTTCTTATTTTAAAAATTTTGCACATTTCACCCATAACCAAAGCATGATATCAAATTAACACCTTATTATTCACAATAATAAATAGAGGAAATTCGATTTTATTCATTAAAAAGTTTGGGTCTTACAGTAACGACCCCAAAATTCATACAATAATATTCTTCTTCTCGATCGTTAACAATACAACTTTAATCTATCTTTACATCATTATTCGATATTAAGATCACTAAAAATACGGAATATTTAAAACTTTTAAACATTTCCTTCTGTAGTGCCCTAAATCGCAACCTTTACATTACATCTATTCGATTCAAATTTATATCA
Source organism: Panax notoginseng (assembly GCA_016801055.1). Taxonomy (NCBI): domain Eukaryota; kingdom Viridiplantae; phylum Streptophyta; class Magnoliopsida; order Apiales; family Araliaceae; genus Panax; species Panax notoginseng. Next base: position 114,999,347 of record CM029013.1, on the reverse strand, counting down.
TGAATCGTTACAACAAAATGACTATACAAAGTCTTACATTATAAATAGATATCCATATGCACCGAATAGCTCAACTTACAATTCAATAACATGTTACATTCAAAATTTTAAATGCATTTCCCATAAAACATAAGTAATCTTCATGAATATGGATATCTATAATTCACTTAGCACATATCCTTACCTTAAAATCTTGACCTATAAAATTTTTAAAATCTAACAGTTTTCCTGCATCACATAGCACATAATAACAAGATCAACATATATCTCATAAACATTGGTCTAACATAACATATATGCTACTATTCATATAATAAGTATAAAGATTGAGTTCCTTACTCAATCAGCATGCTTTAGTAAATCAACGTAGTCATAAGTTGACTTTAACATTTCATACATTCAACATATATATAACACATCATGCTTTTTGTAATAAAGATTTAAAATAGTTAATCACCAAGTTCACATAGCAAATAGGAACTGAAAGACTTGCATTGATCGTTGTTTACCAATAACAGTTTAACAGCTTACAAATATCTGCACTTCACGTGCCCTACACAATTATATAATCATTCACATTAACTATTAGTCACATATCAACGTATAGTAGTTGTAATGTAAACTTTACTCTACGTCTCATAACCCTTCCTATCATAAATACACAATGTTCAATTTGATTGTGTTAACTTTCAACTTATATCTCACTGTATTTCATATTTGAAGATCATTCAAGTGTTTAAGTCTTGCTAGGAATCATTATTGGTTTTATATTAAGACTATTCAATATCTTATAATATTCATTTCATTTGATTTAAAACAATTTTTTATGTTAATTATCACTTATCACAACGTTTCGACGTTTATTCGTCACACGCTCAATTTGTCTCTCTTGTGTGCTTAGTATGTGTATTCAACTTATCTAATATATCATTTATTAATGTTAAGCATCATTATACTTCATAATATTCATGTTCTATAACTTAGAAAAAAATCTTTTATCGTCAAGAGCACTACAATTGCATACGTGCATGCCCGACGCCCTTCGATTGTCCCTAAAAACATAATAGTCTTACAAATGAACATTTTGACCTCTGTTTCCAATCTCAAATTAAAAAACTTAAAGAATAAAAGTTGTAGTTCAATTTGTCCTCGTTCCGGATCATCTTGAATCACCTCAATCGGAGTTTATATCAAATAGTTATGCCTATTTTACTAAAACAGGTCAAAAAAGTCACACCTGACATACTTTGGGAGCAGCTGCGCTCAATTAAGCGTTGGGCACAGTGCAGCTGCGCTGTAGGGCACAGCTACACCCCAAATGACTTCGGGCACAGCGCAGTTGCTCCCGTTAGCAGAAACGGAACCTGAAGCTACTGTTCTCACGATTTTTAAACCATTTTCTCCTACTAATCTTCATAACTTGAGTTGTATACATCCAAATTAGTCTGTTTTCAATTCTATGGATTCGTAATTCATAGAAATACAACATACCAGAATTATAGCATTTTATAAAAACATTACCCAGCCTAAAATTTGACCCAAAACACAAGTTCATACACTATTTTCATGTTTTAACATCTCTAGCGAAATCGAACACCACGAATTTGTTTCTTAACCATTTTGATTTATTCAACTTGCGTTCTTTTCGTTTTTCGACGTACTAATCACATCTATTATCAATTTCAGATTATATACATGATATAACCATCAATTTAAGCCTTAAAATAGACCAAAATACATATGCTAAGCCATAAACCAAATTTCTTCATCTAACACTTGTTTCCACAAATTTGATTACATGAAAACCTGTTATAGATTACGTATAACAATTTATACATACTAATTAACATATATAATCAATCTCTTAACAATCTAACCATAGAAATCTAACTTTTTAAAGAAAACTCAAGAAGTATAATACTAAAACTCAAAGTTAGATTATTACCTTTGATTAGCTATAAAATTTTGAACAATCTTCTTGTTTCTTCCTTCAATAACCCTCACAAATTCATTCTCTCAATTTACAGAGAACTTCTTCTATTCCTCTATTCTTTCTCCTCTCTTCTTTCTTCCTTTTGTTCTTTCTTAGGCTTAAGCCAACGTAAAACTAAAACATATGCTAACATAAAAAAATAAACTGACGTATAATAATAAGGCTACTAAATACCTATCAGTTATTTTTTATTTTAAACTTAAAAGCCATAAAACGTTGTTTGGTAAAACCTATTAAAATAATGACTTAATCATTTCTTAAGCCTTGTTTGGCAAAATAAGATTAAAATTAGAATTTCAAAAGCTCAAAGACTATGTTTGGTAAAACCAAATTAAAACACTTTTAATTTATTTTCATAAGTCATATTTATTGTAACACTTTATTTAAATAAATTCCCATATTCAAATTAAATTAAATCTAATAACAATTTATTAAATCCATTTACCACATAAACCAATACAATAAAATTATAATTTTCATTATAATTATAAATTTATTTATTAAATTAACACATCACTTTAATTACAAAAATCAAATTAAATAACATTATAACAAACCATATAATCCTTAATAACTCTCTGATTTAGTTATTGAGTTAAAATAGAATATTATCTCATAAATTTAATTCATCACTCTTTTATCTTAATTAAGTTAATTTCTATAACTCATGAATTATTTACTTACTAATAAATAATCCATCAAATATATACTAAACAACAAACACATCAATTAAAAATATTAATTTAATTTAATAAATATTTAAAATTATAAATAAAATTCTGGATTGTTACATTTTGATGTTTGTGGACTTGTACTCTAAAACTGAGAAGAACAACCCTAGTAGAGGGGTACGCGATGCGTTTAGATGTTTATGCACAATACATAGTATGAAGGGCTGATCTCCCTAAGTACGTGAAGCCCTTATAGTATAACTATTTAGGTTAAAGTTGAAAGATTACTTGTAACTGTGGACATAGTTCGTGGTCTTATGACCATCAGATATATTTCATATTTTGATTTCAAGTTTTGATTTTCATTGATAGAGTATTATTCAGTTTTGATGAGCTTATTCATTGGCAGTTATTATTCTCTTGTTGTTCATTTATCTAGTGAGCATTTGTTTTGCTCACTCTTGCATAAATATAATTATTGCAACTAAGGTAGAGATGTTGATGAACCTACTACAAACAAAGGAAAAGGAAAATTGTACAAGTGATGAAGACTTGTAATTTGTTGGCTTTTATGTTAATGGACTTTATTTAAATGATGTAATGTAATTATTTTTATTTTCGCACTTGATTTATGTTAAAGGTTAGATAACCTGAGAGACTTTTTGATTTAATAATGTAACCCTTTAACGGGAGGATTTATGATTTAAATGTTATCATTTACGGGTAGATAGTATGAATGTATGGAAAGTGAACACCAAGTCTTAGGGGAATGAAGTACCCAGATTTGGGCGTGTCACATTTACTACGGATATGTCTTTAATTTCTACTCCCTTTTTCTGAGTATCTACGATGTAAGCTAAATAACTTACACATCCTTTCCTTAACAATTTCTTGGCCTGCATCATCATAACGCAACAATATTGCTTAAGCGATGAGCTACCATAAAACACTAACTTAGACTTACTCGGAGTCTGAAGGTTCACACACTTTTTCTGACAGTCAATTACCGCCGCATGGTTATATAACCAATCCATTCCCAGTATTACTTCAAATTCTCCCAGTCTAATAGAAATCAAGTATACGCTCAGTTCATGGTCACTAATGTTTGCGCGATAACCTCGATAAATGTATTCTACAAGGATTATTTCCTTATTTGCAACTTCTACGTTCAAAGAATCTTCTAAACGTTCTCGGGGTGTACTAATTTTACTAGCAAATTCTTCGGATATAACAGACCAGGTGGTACCCGAATCAAATAATACATAAGCATTTATATTATTGATTGAGATTATACCCGGCACCACGTCATTTGCAGCTACTATGTCTTGGACGGTCATGTTAAAGGTTCGGGCAGTCGATCGGTTAGGTTGTGCGGGTCCACCAATCATTAACTTGCTCTCTCCTCCCTAGCCTCTACCAGTTCCACCACTTCCTTTCTTTGGGCAATCCTTTATCTGGTGCTCCATTGATCCACAAGCGAAGCATCCCCTGATCTTCTTTGGTTTTGGACAATTTGGCGATATGTGCCCCTCCTGGACGCAATTATAGCATGTGTCTTTCCTTTCCAGCACTCCCCTTGATGACTCCTCCCACACTTGTTACAAGCTTCAGTCCTTTTCTTGAAGTTTCAATGGTGACTCCCTCTTTGATTATTGTTTCTATTGTTGTTATTATTGTTGTTGTTTTCCCATTTCCTCTTTCCATAGTTACTCCCTCCGCTGATGCTTCTTCCACGATGCTCACTACTAGTGTTCTTATTTTTCTTCTCCTTATGATATAGACTTAAGGCCTCACTGCCACCTTTCGGAATGACTACCTTTTCTAACAAGGTCGCAAAGGAATCAATCTGGAAGACTGATACCTTATTATACAACCACGACTTCAACCCTTGCTCGAAGCGTCTCGCCTTCCTTTCCTCATCCCCAACTTGGTGCTCCACAAATCGTGCTAGTTCGTTAAACTTAGCTGCGTATTGCGCCACCATCATATCCCCTTGTTTTAACTCTAGAAACTTCACTTCCATCCTACTCTTCATACTTTTTGGGAAATAGTTCTCGAAGAACAGTGTCATAAACCTCTCCCATGTTATCTTTCCTTCTCCCACTCTCTACTGATTAGCTTCCCACCAATAGTTCCCTTCGCCCCTCATCATGTATGTGGCAAATACTATCTTCTGGTCTTCACCCACACGAGCTATAGTGAAGGCCTTCTCGATCTTCTTGATCGAGGTTTGCGCAACAATCGGGTCAGTAGTTCCATCGAACTCTAGGGGTCCTACACTTTTATAATCTTTTGTAGATCTGGTTCGTTTCTTCCCCTCAAAGCTTCTCCCAATAAATCTACAAGTCTGTGTATCGGATCTACTGGTCCTCTCTCATCATTAACTGACTCTTCTGGTACAGTTATTCTACGTCTGGGTTGTAATGCTCTGAAATTCGGTCTATTTTCACACCCGAATTTCGTATGTTACGGTACCACTTCTTACCAAACGTACATCATTATATAGTTAAATATAACAACATACATTCTCAAAATCCTAGGTTCTATTACCTTATAACCACGTTCATTACAAATAATGATAATTACATTATTCTTTACATCATATAATAGTGACTTTTATCCGCCACTATGGATACATAACAGTTCATTAAACTATTCTACATTACAAGTCTTGGCTTGATCTTCACTCACATTCACATACTGAATGACACTTCATCTGGATACCGTTCAACTTGATCTTTACAGGATCCTTAAGTTCTTTCAAACATCGTTCGGTGAAAATGTTTTTATTTAAAATAAGTGTGAGCATTCAATTGCCTATCAAGTCATAGTAGTTGAATAAACAACTTCAAGAATTAAAACATTCTTTTAAGACTTCAATAACCGAACAAAGGTTACGAAGCAGCTTGAACAATAGGAATAATCTCGATTCCTATCATTTTAAAACATCAGTCACTTTCACTTTGAAATACTTTCATTCTTCTACCTTTTCCATACACATCCTGTCTGGCTAGAATCATTAGCATAGACTTAACAATAACGGTTTAGGTATAAACAGAACATTCTCATATTAAACAGTTCAATCACATAGCAGTTCATCTCATAGAAACACTAAAGTGTTCAAATTGTGGCACAAGGCCTTATACACACTACCACCTTGTACAAATAAAGCACATTTACACATAGACAAGACTTCTCAAGTTCAACATCTAAGAAGTTTAAAAAACTAGCTTTAATGTAATATGAATGAAGTTAGGAAACTTGCCTTACGCATAGCTACAGCTTAGAGTTTACATTAAACTACTCGTAGCAAATCCTATATAACACATAAGGAAATAGCACATACGCCAATTAGTCATATACTTGACTTACTCATTTGTTTACTTAACTTTACTTCTTAGGGTTTGCATTCTTGTAATCTAAGTTTACGCGACCAACTTTCTTTACCGGTTTACGGCGTCATGACGTACGGAGATGTCTTACTCATACGATCATTATCTTTGATGATTTACATTCTTATCTTTTTCTTATAACTCTTCTAGGACTTAGTTCCTTATGGCTTCCTGGCAAATAAATGCCATACCTCAGGATTCATTCTTTATCGTCTAAGTCATACAGTATGTTGTACACTCAGCAAGATTATTCAATATTAATTCCACGCATTCATAGTGTTAAGCATTTTACGTTACCTTATTCATATCTTACAACATCCGGTTCATTCGACTTGGAACGTTCTCCAAGTTATCATTACTAACTCAGCTTCTTAACATTATATGTCATTGTCTTTAATTCAATTTCTTCATTCTTCATTACCTTACGGTCAAATCATACACGAGGTGTAGGTTTTGCCAAGTTAATATTTGCGTACACTTGACCCTCACGTTGGCTAAAGTGTTTAATGCTTACATTCATTATAACATTCTCTATCCGACTCATACTCAGACTTTCCTTATTCTTAATACCATTTGCTACAGCTTCTTGTGGTAATTCATATCTTATTTACTACTTTCGTCAACATCTAAGTCATACAACCATTGTACACTTAGAACGTTTGTCCAACGCGAATACGATTCACGAGGATCGTTTACGTATTCAGCGTTCACATCGCTCGTCTCTTAATCTCTCATTCAACATTTACTCAAGGTTTCAATTGCATTCAATCGTTATCCAACCCATGAACCCCATGTTCATTATTCTTTCTTAATGTCGAAGCCATACTGTTCGTTGTATGCTAAGACAGACCATTCATCGCAATAGTGTTACATTCATAGCGTCTAAACACTTTACACTTAACTCTTATAATGACATCATAATATCAGAATGTTATACATCACCCTCATCACTCAACGTCTAAGGAATTACCACCATAGCAATTCCACACGTTCTATTTATCGAGAACACGGTCCATGGATATCGGTTCCGTAATCTAGCATTTATATTCTTCGTCTTTTAATCCCGTTAAATATTTCCATTCAACCTTTACTAAAGGTTCAAGTCACTTGATTAAGTGTTACATTAGGTGAACTATATGTTCTTTACCTTCCCTTACACTTCCCCAAGAGTTGAGCAGTAAAAATCTCTTATCTGGGCCTTTCCCATACCCCCGACCCAGCGGGGGTTTGTATACTAGACTTGTCCACCCTGGTGGGCCTCACTCCTTCTAATGAACTAAATACCCCCGCTCCGGTGGGGGTTTAGCATTTAACAATGCCCGCCCCGGCGGGGGTCCCTTCGGATCTAGCTTTTCTTCTAAGTATTGAACTAGTTTGAGATGCTTACTTTACAATCTCATAACTCCTTCGTTATAACTTGGAAGAAGGTCGTTCCAAAACCATTCTGTTCCTTATCTTAAGTTCTTTAATTCCCCTCAGACAGAAATTCATTCTGAATCCATTAACATGCCATTCGATTGGCTTAATTACATTACTCGTTCATTTTATGTTATTAACGTTCTTCGTTTGTTCGTCCATAATTCGATCATCCGAACTTGGAACTCGTTCGTTCTTGAGTCCATGACTCACGTTTTCTACGTTCTCTTAGATTCTTATGAAACCCTATACATTCAGATTCATTTACAGACTTTTTATTTCTCGATCGTCTTATACAAAAAATTTGACATAACTTCGTTATAGCTTAGTTTAATCCGTTTTTCATATACGTTTCTACTGTTCATAACCAAGTAATAAGCATCTAACTTAAACGCGATGGTTTTAAACTTGTCCATCAACAACAGTTACACTACGATGGTTTTAAATTTGTCTATCAACAATGTTCTTCGCGTGTTTTTTATTTTTAATTGATATTTTGATTACGATTTCACTTTTTCTTAGAATTTAATATTATAAAACACCATTCCTTACCAATATCACCGAAGCATTCATATGATTCATTCGGATCGTTCAAATTCATTACGAATCTTATACTTCTTTAAGAAATTTATAAACTAAATTTCTAATTCTTATTTCTTCGTTTTCTCATTATTTCAACCATATGAAATCATTTATTACTTCTTTTACTTCTTATTCTCATTAAGCTATGTTTTAAACATAAAAAAACTTAAAGAAATTTACTTAGAAGTTAGGTTTCAGATTACCTTTATTCTTTAATCTTCCTCCATTGGACAAAGCGTGCACTCGGGCTCGCTTTTCCTTTTCATCTTACTCTTCATCCGAACTCTCTCTCCCTCTCAAGTGTTGGTTGAAATTTCTAACCAAACAAATGAGCTTAAGGCTTGTTTATAAAGAAAACCAAGACTAGGAGTAAAATAGTCATTTTTCCCCTAAACCTCCTTACTATTCATGACTTAGCCACCAAGTAACCACTTTACTTGGTGGCCAAGTGGCCATCCCACATGCTCCATGGGTATCCCCATGGGTTACCGCATGGGTTAACCCATCCGGTGACCCATCGGTTCGATCCGTGTTTTGTTTTCTTAGTTTGGGCCTTAACATTAATTCTCCTTGGGCCTATCTTGGGCTAGATTTCACAAAGCGTTGGGGTTGACATAATCCAAGTCCAATTGGATTCTACAAAGTCCATGAACTCAAAGTCCATTAAGACTAATCGTATTCTACGCGTACAATTCACGTATTCTCTTCTTATATAGTTCGTATGATATTCATATTATACATCATAATAATCTTCATACAATACTCGTATAATAACTAGTATCATACTTGTATTCCTCACGCATAATAACCCTAATTATTATATGTAATCATTAAATTCTCGAAACTCACTTTTCTTAACCCTTAGGTTTCAAGTCCGCATGCGAAAACTTTGTTTGCCATAACTGAAATATTATTGAATATTCCATCACATCTTAGAATTATTTTATAATGCATTTCTCGGAAATTCAAACTCAATCTTCGAGCAGAAACGGATGAATAGTGCCTATTTCATCTTTTTTCCTATAAATATTTTTGTTCTCGAAAAATTTTCATTTTCGTCTTGAAAATTCTTACTCATTCATTCTAGCTCGTAGCTAGAATCCTCCCGACTTATAATCATCCTAGGTTCTAGAACAATTAATAAACACATAGCACATAATAGTATTAATAAAAATTTATTTTATTAATAACTAATTCTTTAAACTTAAATTTTGGACAATCCGAATTTTTGGGTTGTCACATTCTTCCCTCCTTATAAAAATTCTATCCTCGAAATTTCTTAAAACCACAACCATACCCGGGTCCTCACATTCTCCCCTTCTTCACAGAATTTCATCCTCAAAATTTTAGCTTACTCTTCTTCCCAACTTCTCTTCAAAGAAGTTCTTATCTTTAAAATATTTCCTAATCTCCATAACTTATCAAGAATCACGAAGTAGAAGGATTAACGAGGAACATAAGGATTCCTTTAAAATATTTCATACTTTTGCTGAGGGGTCAAATCGATCATGAACTCTTACTAGGTTTAACAATATTTCACCGTAAACCATTCTACCACAGTCAGTTTACAATCACCAAGAAGGTAAACTACCTCTTCCATACGTAGGCGATCAACCCATTGTATAACCCCATTTTGGGGTATATTCACCTCAGACTTAATCATTAGATTCTGTACCAAAATAATTTGGCTTGGCGTAACTTTTTCAAAGGAAACTCGATTTTTTTATAACATAACATACCATTTGTCTAGCCAAATCAAATATCTTAGACCATACCAACAAATTGGACAACAACTTGAAACATTCGTCTAGTCAAATCAATTGACATCGACTATTTCTTTAAATTCTTTTACAATACATGAAAACGTTTCATGACGTCATGATACCGCATTTTTCACAGTACGTTGAGGACTTCATCATTTATACATCATACCATAGCGGGTTGTTGATCATAAGACCACATCCAACACTAGGTTTAATTGCATTAATAACTTCATTTGTTTACCATCTTTGCATCAAATGCATTGATGATATAAAATTCATTTTAATATTTTAAATCAACTTCTGTCTAGCCGAAACAATTAGCATAGACATACCAAGAATAGCTCTTTTAAAATCCGTTGGTTCCAAAAGTTGAATCAAGTCTTTTCTTTTTAAAACGCACATATAAGCATGATTTCAATAAACTTCGAAAGCTAGCATAGCTAGATGACTTGGAATATACTATTTCTCTATCTTCCTTCATTGCCTTACTTAATCTTCTCTAGCACCTTCAATGCTAAGTATACTGAAAATACTTCATTTTCAATCTAAACATTCCTATACCTTAGTGTTAATGCTAAGTTTCGTCGGCGCGTCCAGTCACAGAATCCACGCGTTTGAACCTGCACAATAACAGATCACACACGAAGCTTGACGGCTTGTGCTGCCAGAGGATATCTCCGGTGTGAGAATGAGTACAAGACCTTCACAAGATTTAACAATGGAGGTTAAGTATTTAGTGCTCAAAGATGTATTATCTGTTAATTGTAGTTAAGCCTTATATTTATAGTCGTTCTAATCTCCCCAGAATCCTTATCCAAGTCGGACTAGGACTCCTAAATATGGTAGTTACCTATATTTGGGTCCAACACAATCTCCTTAAAAGGTATAAGTAGAATCTCATTCCATTACTACCTTTAGAGTTGCCTAATTCACATAGGGTTAAGACGAGGGTCCTTAACCACGTAAACCCCTTTTAGCTCCAGACTCTGGATATGGGCTGTCCAACTGCACAGGCCCAATCCAACCGACTTCATGAACACCGATTTGGGCTTCAGCCCAAAGGACTCAAAGGCCCGGCCTCGAGCTCCATGGTCCCAATCGGACTCTGACCTAAAAGGCTCGGATACCCGAACCCGAACACCCTCGATATTTAGTATGGCTCTGGCCCAATGAGCCTAATCTCATCGGTTTTGGCCCAGGCCTTCAGCTCATATGAGGATCGATAAAACACTCCCGAACATTACCCGCTAGTCTCAGGTTGTAACATATTTATAACCGGAGACTTGAAAGGACACAAATTTTGAAAAATCCCAATGATGAGCTGTCTTGGGAGCCCAAACGGTTCCTTTTCAGTTTTTGAACCGGTGCACGTTTCTCTAGGAGCAGGTCCCACGTGCCATAAATAGCCGCCTTGGGAATCCATGTCAGTCATGCTATATAAGCCCATATCTATCCATCACTGTCACCTTTTCGAGCCTTTCACCATTTCAAACTCCCCTTTCAAAATTCCCGGTAAGGACGATTTCCGGCGAGAGCTTTACTTCACCAGATTTCTTTGATTCTTGCCTTTTTCGTCTGTTTACCAGACTTCACACCTTACCTTTGATCATTATACTAGCTGAATGGCAGATTCTAGCATTCCTTCGCCCGTGACGATCACTCTGTCTGGCACTGCTACCCTCGTCTCTGGCGATCTGGTTCTGATCTAATTACCGGCATCCTCCACTAATCTCCCTATCGAGAATGCTGAATCCAAGATCCGACGCCTTTATGCATCCCCTACCCACTAGCCATCATCAATACTAAGTCGTCAATCACTCCATCCCAACTGTCTAACATCTGAGCCGTGTTTAATATCCCCCTAAGAGCACAAGCTTTGGGTTTCAGAGTCGAACGAGAGGATGTCCTGGCGCCCCAATGGCGACTGGATGGCTGTCCACCTTTATGCGTTGAGGTACGGGGTTCGGTTCCCCCTTTTTGAGTTCATCTCTTACTTTCTTTGTTTAGTTGGGATCGGGTTCGCACAGCTAGCACCGAACTCTTATATCCAACTTGTTAGCTTCATTGCCCTATGCTAGGAGGCCGGTATCACTCCGGGGTTGGATTTTTTCTTCGTCCTATTTTTTGTCGGTCGATCAAAGGAACCAGGCCTTTGACATCTGAATCGCTTAGCTGGCCGAGCCACATTCATGAAGACCCCTTCAAGTAACAAAGGGTTGCATTCCCAATGGTTCTTCATGAAGGGAACCGACCTTAACCTCTTGCCGAACTGGGCCGATCCCGAGGTTCCCATTATGAAGATTACCAAATTTCCGAAGGATCGGGCCGACTCCTTCAAAAAGTTTTACTCTCTTTTGAAGAAGACTAGCTGGGGTCTAGAAGTCGTGTCCAAGGAATCCTGGCTCTACGAACACAACTGTAAGCTACAAACCTCGAACCCTTTTATTTATCTTTCTGATCTTCTTGTGAATTTGTCATTTATTGTCTTATCTACTTTTGCAGTGACCATCTTCAAGCCCGACGGGGCTGATGCATCCTTGACGCCTCTGTCGGTTGCTGTCGAGCCCATTCGTCCTCCTGTAGCCGATGATTCTCCTGAGGATGAAGCCATTCCCCTCGTCGAACTATCCATCGATTCTTCCTCGGGTCCCATTCTTCCCACTTCGGAAGCTGAACCTTCTACGAAGAACGCTCTAAAGATGGGCCGGGCTAAGAAGATGGCTCTACGAAAGGGGAAAAAGAAAATAAAGATTTCTTTCTGAACTTCCCCCTCGAAGATGTCAGCCTCAGCCCTTCCGAAGCTCGCTCCACCTCCTTATTCCACGGCTGTTATGGTGGACTCAGAGGGAATGAAAGAGATTCCATTGGAACCCCAACCAAAGAAGCCTCGACTGTAAGAGGATCCTGATCTAGAGATCATGGAGGTCGACCATCTGCCTACCTCGACCCCTATTTCTAAGCCGAACACCGATTCAAGCTCTTCTCCCAGGACGCCGAAGACGTTTTAGCCGAAGAGCCCTTCCTAGGTCTTTCCCTTTGCCCAGCTCGAACACTTCAAACTGTCCGGAGATGACGAGCGGTTTAAGGGGTATTCCTCCAAGGAGTTCTTGGTATCTTATATCAAGGCTCAATGTCAGGTAAGCTTTTATAAACTGAACTGTTTCCTTTGTTGATTTTCCATTTCCTACTAACTTACATGTTCGTGTATCTGATTACAGGCCAATGCTATTCTGGCTAGAGTTGTTCCTCCTATGGCCCGAGCCAGTAAGAAGGAGTTTCAATTGAGGAATGACGTGGCCCTACTTGAAGCCGATGTTTGGGGTTTCAACTCGGATCTGTTGAAAGAGAGGGATCTGGATGCTGCGACTCGTAATAAAGTGACCAAGGCCGAATGTGAGATCGCTGAGCTTAAAGAGCAGTATGCCCTACTGTAGCAGGAGTTCGTCAGTCTTGAGGTTCATGCCAAGAAGATAATCCAGGAGAAGGACATCTTATCCGAAGAAGTCAAGAGTCGGGAGAAGGCCATCGACGCTATCACGGAGAATTTTTCCAAGGCTACCGCCCGAATGTGGGACACGGTTTGAGAAAGCAACGCTATGAAGGCTAAATGTGCTAAAGTCAAGCAACGCACCATCAAAGAGTACGAAGAATCTCCTACTTTGACCGAGAAGATCATGGCTCAATTTGCTGATGGCCATAGCTTATCGGGAAAAGGCTCGGGCTAAGACGGAAGCTGTTGGGCTTAATCCTTCAATCCTTGACTCTTCTGATGAAGAATTCGAAGCTAGAGATGAGGATCCTAATGAATAGTTTCCTTTAGGTTTCGTACTTATAATTTTTGTAATTTTTTTTTCTCTTCCGTTGTTTGTAACTAGCCCGATCAGTCATGCTTGCGATATTTTGCCGATCAATTATGTTGTTTCTAACTTTCTGACTGGTTTATACCCGAAGTTTGTCTGATCGAAGTTGTAAAGGTTTTGGATATGAATACAATATTAGAAATTTCTTAGTTGTTATCTCGATTAGTGATGCTTGTGACTTTTACAGATCTGCTAGGTCATTTCTGACTTTCTGATCAGTTTATGCCCGATGCTTATCTGATTGGATTTATAACTTTCTCAAACAGTTATACTTGTGATTTTACCAATCAGTTGGGTCACTTTTAACTTTCTGATCAATTTATGCCCGAAGCTTATCTGATCGGATTTTTAAGAACTTTATGAATTTCAGTGAAGTATAAATATGCCCGAAAAGGGATTCTTCTTTATTTCATTGATAGATTGCATGGATTATATAAGTAAAGGAAAGAATAGCATAGCTTTTACTGATAGTATCTCATAATCTTTCCAGCATGCCATGTATTCTTTACCTCAGAACCATCCATTGTTCGAAGCCGGTAAGTCCTGGGCTTCGGCACCTCCACTACTTCATAAGGCCCCTCCCAGTTAGGCATTAGCTTGCCTGTGTTCTAGGGAGTTGATGCCTCTGATTCTCGAAGTACTAAGTCTCCAGCCTCGAACCTTCGTTGTTTAACTTTGTGATTATAGTGTCGGGCAGTATGCTTCTGATAAATAGCTAGTCGTACCAGTGTCGATTCCCAAACCTCTTCCAAAAGATATAAGTTAATGCGTAGGTCGTGCTCATTGTAGAAGTCCTTATACTGACTTACCCGAAGTGTAGGGAATCCGATCTCAATAGGTATGAGTGCATCGGTCCCGAAGGTTAATTTGAACGGTGAATCTCCTGTTGTTGTTCTTAGTGTAGTTCGATAGGCCCATAAACCACTAAGTAACTCTTTCGGCCAGTGACCCTTCAACTCATCCAACCTCCTTTTAATACCGTTAAGCAAGGTTCAGTTGGTGACTTCTACCTACCCGTTCGACTGAGGGTGCGCTACCGAAGTTTTTCTATGTTGAATCCCCAATTCTTTCAGAAAACTTTTGAACTTCGATCCCATAAACTGTATGTCGTTGTTCGAGACTAAGGCCATTGGGATGCCGAACTGATATACAACCCCTTCTTTGACGAATTTCAGGAATTCTTGTTCGGTGATCTTTTGTAGAGGTTTGGCTTCGACCCATTTGGTCATGTAGTCGATGGCTATGATCACAAAAATCACTTGCCCCTTGGCCTTCGGTAGAGGCCCCAAGATGTCGATCCCCCATATGGCAAAAGGAATCAGAGATAAGACCGAATACAGCTCTTCGGGAGGCTGATGTGGGATGGCGCTATTCAGCTGACACTTCGGACATTTTTTAACGAAGTCCTTTGCTTCCTGATAAATGGTTGGCCAGTTATATCCCTGCCTCAAAATCTTATGTGCCAGTGACTTCGCTCCCATATAATCCCCATAGATTCCCTCGTGCACTTCTCGAAGTGTGTAGTTTTCTTCTGATGGTGTCAGACACTTGAATAGTGGAGAACTAAAAGCCCTTTGATATAGGTCTCCATCGATAAGAACAAAATTTGAGCTTCGGTACTTGATTTTTTTTGTCAGGATGCAATCCAAAGGTAGAATCCCATAGGCAAGGTAAGAGATATATGGCGTAAGCCAGCAGTCGAGTCGATCTATACACAACACCTCCACCTTCAGAACACTTGGTTGCTCCAACACTTCTAAATACAGTGACTCGCTGAATGAACTGGCTTTGGTGGTTGCCAATCGACCCAAAGCATCTGCCACTATAATGTCAGACCGATCAATCCCCTAACAGCTGAACGATGTGAAGTATACCAGTTTATCCTTCACCTCAGCTAAGTATCTCGTCGTTCTTGCCCCCAGGGCCTCATACTCGCCTGATATCTGCTTGACGACCAACTGGGAGTCACTGTAAACGACCAACTTTTGTACCTCTAAGCTTCGGGCCAACCTTAATCCAACTAAAATGGCCTCATATTCTGCTTCATTGTTGGTGGCTTTGAATTGAAATCGGATGGCTTGTTGGACCTTGAATCCTTTGGGACTTGTCATTATTACCCCTGCACCGCTGACGTCTGAAGTTGATGAGCCGTCTACATAAAGCGTCCATGAAGTCCTCACATGTTGTGTTTTCGTGACCGAGCCCAAATCCGATTTTGTGAACGAGCATTCCACAGTAAAGTCTGCTAATGCCTGTCCTTTGATTACTGTTTGGGGTAAATATTCTAGTACAAACTGTGTTAGTTCCATTGCCCACGCAGCAAGCTGTCATGATACTCCTAGCCTATGCAGTAGTTTCTTTAATGGTTGGTCCGTGTATACCACCACTAACCAACCCTGGAAATAATGCCGAAGTTTCCTACTTGCTATGATCAAAGCGTAGGTGAATTTTTCTAGGTTTGGGTATCGGGTTTCTGCCTCTCGAAGTACATGACTGACGTAATACACCGGGAACTAATTTCCCCCTTTATCCCGAACTAATGTTGCCCCTACTGCCATCGAGCTTGCTGCCAAATACAAATACAGAGGTTCTAAAAGAATCGACTTCATCAATAATGGTGCACTGGATAAATATTTTTTGATCCCTTGGAACACATCTTCGCACTCCGAAGCCCACTGAAAGCTCTTCTTAGTTTTAGTCCCTTTCAAAGTGTCAAAGAATGGTAGGCATCTCTCTGCTGACTTCGAGATAAACCGTCGAAGGCTTGCGATCCGACCCGTCAATCTCTGAACATCCTTATACGACTTTAGGGATTTCATATCTAGGACCGCTTGAATCTTCTCTGGATTTGCTTAGATTCCCCTTTTGCTGACTAAGTACCCTAAGAACTTTCCCGATCCCAATTTGAACATACATTTTGTCGGGTTTAACCTCAAATTACATCTTTTGATTGTTTTGAAGCAGTTTTCCAGATCTTCAAGATGGTCACGGACTGACATGCTTTTGATGATCATGTCATCCACGTAGACTTCCATGCTTCTCCCTAACTGCTTTGTGAACACGAAGTTCATCATTCGCTGATACATTGCCCCGACGTTCAACAGCCCGAAGGTCATCTTTCGATACACATAAATTGCCCGATGAGTGATGAAACTAGTCTTTGGGATATCTTCCTTATGCATTGAAATCTGATGGTACCTTAAAATGTGCCCATGAAGCTCAGAATGCCATATCCCGAAGTGGTGTAAATCAATTGATCTATGTTAGGCAAAGGGTAGAAGTCATTTGGACACGCCCTGTTTCCGTGTAGTCGATGCATTGCCTCCACTTCCCATTCTGCTTCTGGACCAATACTACATTAGCTAACCACTACGGGTAATCAATTTCGAAGATGAATTCAGCCTCCAGGAGCTTGGCGATCTCCTCATCGATGATCTTCTATCTCTCTAGGGAAAAAACTCTTCGTTTCTGTATAACTAGTTTTCTGTTTGGGTCCACATGTAACCTGTGCAGTGCTACCGATTCGCTTACCCCCAGCATATCACTAGGTTACCACGCAAAGATGTCGGTATAGACTCAGAGCAGATCTATCAGTCCCGTCCGAAGAGGTTTTGCTAATCCTGACCCAATCTTGAGCAATTTCTTTGTATTTCCCAGTACCAGTTCTACATCTTCCGTTTCCTCAGTAGGCAGAGCAAGCGGTTCCGTACTACTCTCAGTGAATGGCTCTATTTTAATAGTCATTGTTTGTTTCTATTTACTGACCCCGACCCCCGAAGAAATCAAACTGTTCTTATAACACCTTCGAGAAATGTCTAAGTCACCTTTTACCTACCCAATCCAGTTCGGTGTCAAAAATTTGATTTTAAAATGGGGTATGGAAGTCACTTCCTGTAGGGCTGCCAGGGTCGAACGCCCGAGGATCGCGTTGTATGCTGAATCCACCTGTACTACAAAAAATCTGACCATTATTTCCACCTGATTGGGTACCGTGCCAAACTTAACTGACAATTTTATGGTGCCGAACATATATATTGGGTCTCCACTGAACCCGTACAGAGGTCCTTCTCCACCCAATTCAATCTTCTTCCCTTTTAGGTCCATCCTCTAGTATGCATGAGTGTACAATATGTCGATGGAAGACCCGTTCTCAACCATCATCTGTTTCATGTCTACGACCCCGACCTGGGCAGTTATCACCAACGCCCCGTCATGTGCCTCTATGAGGTCCGTAGGATAGTCCTCGTCCGAAAAAGAGATGGAGGTTCCAGGATAAGCCCGATCTTTTCTTGTAGTAGACCCCGTAATCGATAAA
This sequence comes from Panax notoginseng, assembly GCA_016801055.1. Lineage (NCBI taxonomy): Eukaryota > Viridiplantae > Streptophyta > Magnoliopsida > Apiales > Araliaceae > Panax > Panax notoginseng. Next base: position 114,981,355 of record CM029013.1, on the reverse strand, counting down.
CACTGCCTCTAGATGCCCGTTTCTCTTCTTTCCAGTTACCTGTCCCACATAACCGCCTGAGATCACATCAATTACGCCTTGGACTGGCGGGTTCGGTACAGACTGGGCATCCTGATCCTACGTTCTGCTTTCCTCTTGCGGTGCCATCCTGTTATCCCGACCAGCTACATACTGAACTAACTGACCGTTTTGAACATTCTTCTCCATCAAGTCCATCAAGTCCATCAAGTCATTGCATGCCTCAGTGGTATGTTTGGAACTGTGGTGGTAATCACAAAATTTATCCCGACCTCTCTTCATGAGCTTCGTTCGTTTCGAGCACGGTTCATAGAAGGGCTTATTTCTTATCTCTTCTATTATTTTCGCCCGATCCATGGTGAGGGGGTGTATACTTTGCTGACATTTCGGTTCAAAAGGGGGGGTCAGTTACTTCTAGAGCCTCCCCCATTGTAGTTTTTCTTTCCAGGATTATCTGCCCTCCACTGGTTATTATCTGAACGCTAGTAACTTTGTTTGTCCCGATCCTTAGTCTTCTCGTATGACTTGGAGTGTTACTTGAAATTTCCCATGGCTTCTTCTATTACAATAAACCCTTCAGCCCGATGTAATGCTTCGGTCAGGTCTGCAGGAGGGTTGATCACCAAATCTTTCATCAGCTTCTTCGACCTCCTGATGTCCAGACCCGTTGTGAAAAATCCCAAGGCTTGTGGGGAATTCAACTCTGCTACCGAGCCCTCAGCCTCTTGAAATCTTTTTATATACTGACCTAGGCTTTCATCCGACTTCTGTCTGACGTGTATGAGGGAAGCCGTTATTTTTCCCCGTCTCCTATTACTCCTAAACCGAGCATGGAACTTTTCCCGAAGGTCATTCCACGATCTGATCGACCCGGCTGTCAAAGTCCTCATCCAATCCCGCACACTCTTTTTTAATGTCGTGGCGAATATATGACATTTGGCAGCATCCGAGTGTCCATAGTACGACATTAGACAATCATATCCATCCGAAAGATCGTAAGGATCCCCTAGCCCGTCATACGGATCTATTGGGGGCATCTTTTTCTTTGGATCGGTCGTGACTTGATTGATTTCAGGTGAGAAGGGTGACCCTAGACAACTTGAAGAGGTCCCCGTCAGACTTTTGGATGCTAGAAACTTTTCCAATTCCACGACCCTTCTTGCGAGGGGATCGGCCTCCTCTTTACGAAGGGGCGAATGATGTTTGTCCCTCTCGTATTCGGGCGACGCGATCCTCCTCTTTTTCCCCTGACCTTCCTCGGTATCTAGATTTTCTGTCATCCGATTGACTCCTCCTTCGGCTTCTCCCTTCCCGGGAGCGACTCCGGGGTCGGCTCCTTTCCTTCCTAACCTCGTCCCACCGGGGTGATCAGGATCAGCTATGATGTCTGCGCCTCTTCGAGGAGGCTTCCTGTTCTCCGGCCATTTTAGCAATCTGCGCTTCGAGTTCTTCTTGTTGTAGTCGTAGTGCCAATATGGCATCTTTGTTCTGCTCCATCTTCTTTTTCAGGATGAACTCCCGCTGGTCTCGGCTACCTTCCCCTCTTTCTTGCCTTACGAGGGCCCGAGAAGGGTTTTCATCGGCCTGACTCGCATGATTGGGCGTGTGTTGGCTGTCGTGGAAGAGTTTACGCCAGAGGGAAGGGGCCGGCATCTCCTGAACTTCAGGAATTTTGGACCCTAGTTGGTCTTTCACCGACCCCCTCACCTGGGTGGTCTGGTGTGAATGGCGAGTCTTCTCCTTTTCCTGGGCAGAGGCACCATTCTCCTCACTCGCCATGGCCTGCTACCAGAAAAGAGTACCATGATTGCAAAAAGCACTAAGCCCTCCTTCTAGCGCCAATGTTAACGCCAAGGTTTGTCTGCGCGTCCAATCACAGAATCCACGCGCTTGAACCGCACAATAACAGATCACACACGAAGCTTGACGGCTTGTGCAGCCGGGGGATAGCTCCGGTGTGAGAATGAGTAGGTTCACAAGGTTTAACAATGGAGGTTAAGTATTTAGTGCTTAAAGATGTATTACCTAAGATGTATTACCTGTTAATTGTAGTTAAGCCTTATATTTATAGTCGTTCTCATCTCCCCAGAATCCCTCTCTGAGTCGGACTAGGACTCCTAAATATGGTAGTTACCTATATGTGGGTCCAACGCAATCTCCTTAAAAGGTATAAGTAGAATCCCTTTCCATTACTACCTTTGGAGTTGCCTTATTCACATATAATTAGGATGAGGGTCCTTAACCACGTAAACCCCTTTTAGCTCCAGACTTTACATATGGGCTGTCCAACTGCACAGGCCCAATCCAACCGACTTCATAAACACCGGTCTAGGCTTCGGCCCAAAGGACTCGAAGGTCCGACCCTAATCTCCATGGTCCCAATTGGACTTTGACCTAAAAGGCTCGGATACCCGAACCCGAACACCATCGATATTCAGTATGGCTCCGGCCCAATGAGCCTAATCTCGTCGATTTTGACCCAGGCCTTCAGCTCATACGAGGATCGGAAAAACACTCCCAAACACTTAGTATAGTCCATCAACTTACCACACTGTATGTGTTTAGGAACTTTCCACAACCATATGTGTTTAAGAACTTATCTTCGCAATATGTAATCCAAGAACAAATTAAGGACTATCCATATGCTTAGGGCTCAAAAACATAACATATAACAATGTGTCACAAACTTTTCATAAGTATGAGTTTCAAGAACTCGCACCTAACTTAACATTCTCTACCTATCAAATATATACATAAGAAAAGATTTATCTTCTCGTCATATACATATTGATAGCGCAACATACTATTCCAATGATTATCACTACCAGAAGCTAAGTGATTGTCGAACCAAACACAATTCCCTGCCCATACAAAGAATTGTTTAACTCAGCCACAAATCGATATAGGAAGCTAATCGGTTGTTACACCAAGAACAATTCTCCGCCCATACAAAGAATTGTTCAACTTAACAACTATATCGAATAAGAAGCTAAGTGGTTTTAAAACCACGTACAAATTCTCCGCCCATACAAGGAATCATACAACTCAGCGGCTGATATGAGTCCTCAATTGAAATCCTAAAACTTCTTACATTCTCTTTACTTAATATGAATTTTCTTTAATTCGTATAATAACATTTACAACTCAATTTGAGTTCTTCTTCCTGTACTATTTCGTAGTACCCTTCACTTATAGCATTAGCTATAAATCATCCATCGTTTAACAGAACAACTGTTATTACGATTTACTATGATCACGTGGTGATCTTCTTCCTTAATCATTTAACTCAACGATTTTCTTATCTTCCTCTCCACGATTATAGTCTTAGGTACGTATACATATGATTTATAACCTATCAGCTTTGATCCCACTCTTTAATGCCCCAAAATCAAGTCTATTTTCACAACCGGATTCCGTACGTCACGGTCCCACTTCTTACCAAACGCACATCATTATATAGTTAAATATAACAACATACATTCTCAAAATCCTAGGTTCTATTACCTTATAACCACGTTCATTACAAATAATGATAATTACATTATTCTTTACATCGTACAAGAGTGACTTTTATCTGTCCCCAAGGATACACAACAGTTCATTAAACTATTATACAATACAAGTCTTGGCTTAATCTTCACGCACATTCACATACTGAATGACACTTCATCTGGATACCGTTCAGCTTGATCTTTACGGGATCCTTAAGTTCTTTCTAACATCGTTCGCTGAAAATGTTTTTATTTAAAGTAAGTGTGAGCATTCAATTGCCCAGCAAGTTATAGCAGTTGAATAAATAACTTCAAGAATTCAAACATTCTTTTAAGACTTCAATAACCGAACAAAGGTTATGAAGCAGCTTGAACAATCGGAATAATCTCGATTCCTATTATTTTAAAACATCAGTCACTTTCACTTTAAATTACTTTTATTCTTATACCTTTTCCACACACATCCTGCCTGGATAGAATCATTAGCCTAGACTTAACAATAACGGTTTAGGTATAAACAAAACATTCTCATATTAAACAGTTCAATCACATAACAGTTCATCTCATAGAAACACTGAAGTGTTCAAATTGTGGCACAAGGCCTTATACATACTACCACCTTGTACAAATATCGCACATTTACACATAGACAAGACTTCTCAAGTTCAACATCTGAGAAGTTTAAGAAACTAGCATTCATGTAATATGAATGAAGTTAGGAAACTTGCCTTACGCACAGCTACAACTTAGAGTTTACATTGAACTGCTCATAGCAAATCCTATATAACACATTAGGAAATAGCACATACACCAATTAGTCATATACTTGACTTACTCATTAGTTTACTTAACTTTACTTCTTAGGGTTTGCGTTCTTGTAATCTAAGTTTACGTGACCAACTTTCTTTACCGATTTACGGCGTCATGACATACGGAGATGTCTTACTCATACGATCATCATCTTTGATGATTTACATCCTTATCTTTTTCTTATAACTCTTATAGGACTTAGTTCCTTATGGATTCCTGGCAACTAAATGCTATACATCATGATTCATTCTTTATCGTCTAAGTCATACAGTCTTTTGTACACTCAGCACGATTATTCAATATTAATTATACGCATTCATAGCGTTAAGCATTTTACGTTACCTTATTCATATCTTACAACGTCCGGTTCATTCGACTCGGAACGTTCTCCAAGTTATCATTACTTACTCGGCTTCTTAACGTTATACATCATTGTCTTTAATTCAATTTCTTCATTCTTCATTAACTTACGTTCAAATCATACATGAGGTGTAGGTTTTGCCCGGTTAATATTCTCGTACACTCAACCCTCACGTTGGCTAAAGTGTTTAACGCTTACATTCATTCTAACATTCTCTATCTGACTCATACTCGGACTTTTCTTATTCTTATTATTGTTCGCTATAACTTTTTATGATAATTCGTATCATACTTACTACTTTCGTCAACATCCAAGTTATATACAACCATTGTACACTTAGAACGTTCATCCAACGTGAATACGATTCACGAGGATCGTTTGCGTATTCAGCGTTTATGTCACTCATCTCTTAATCTCTCATTCAACCTTTACTCAAGGTTTCAATTGCATTCAATCGTTATCCAACCCATGAATCCCATGTTCATTATTCTTTCTTAATGTTAAAGCCATACTATTCGTTGCATGCTAAGACAGATTTTTCATCGCAACAGTGTTGCATTCACAGCGTCTAAACGCTTTACATCTAATTCTCATAATGAAATCATAACATCGGAATGTTATACATCACCCTCATCACTCAACGTCTAAGGAATTACCACTATAACAATTCCACACGTCCGATTTATCGCGACTACGGTCCCTGGATATCGGTTCTGTAATCTTGCGTTTACATTCTTTGTCTTTCAATCCCGTTAAATCTTTCCATTCAACCTTTAATAAAGGTTTAAGTCACTTGATTAAGTATTACATTAGGCGAACAATATGTTCTTTATCTTCCCTTACACTTCCCTAAGAGTTGAGCAGTAAAAATCTCTTCTCTGGGCCTTTCCCATACCCCCGCCCTGGCGGGGGTTTGTATGCTAGACTTGCCCACCCCAGCGAAGGTTTAGCCTTTAACAATGCCCGCCCCGGCGGGGGTCCCTTCTGATCTTGCTTTTCTTCTAAGTCTTTAACTAGTTTGAGACGCTTACTTTACAATCTCATAACTCATTCGTTATGACTCAGAAGAAGGTCGTTCCAAAGCCATTCTCTTCCTTAACTTACGTACTTTAATTCCCCTTGGATAGAAATTCATTCTGAATCCATTAACATGATATTCGATTGGCTTAATTGCATTACTCGTTCGTTTTACGTTATTAACGTTCTTCGTTTGTTCGACCGTAAGTCATCCGAACTCGGAACTCGTTCGTTCTGGAGTCCACGACTCACGTTTTCTACGTTCTCTTAAATTCTTATGAAACCCTATACATTCGAGTTCATTTACACACTTTATATTTCTCGATCATCTTTTACAAAAATTTTATCATAACTTCGTTATAGCATAGTTTAATCCGTTCTTTATGAACGTTTCTACCGTTCCTAATCAAGCGATAAGCATCTAACTTATACGCGATGTTTTTAAACTTATCCATCAATAACAATTACACTACGATGGTTTTAAATTTGTCAATCAACAACTTTCTTCGTGTTCTTCGCGTTCTTCATTTGTTCTTAATTTTTAATCGATATTTTGATTACGATTTCACTTTTTCTTAGAATTTGATATTATAAAATACCATTCCTTACTAATATCACCGAATCGTTCATATGATTCATTCGGATCGTTCAAATTCATTACGAATCTTATACTTCCTTAAGAAATTTATAAACTAAATTTTTAATTCTTATTTCTTTGTTTTCTCATGATTTCAAGCATATGAAATCATTCATTAGTTCTTTTACTTTTTATTCTCATTAAACTATGTTTTAAACACAAAAAAACTTAAAGAAATTTACTTGGAAGTTAGGTTTCGGATTACCTTTCGTCTTTAGTCTTCCTCCGTTGGAAAAAGCGTACACTCGGGCTAGCTTTTCCTCTTCCTCTTACTCTTCATCCAAACTCTTTCTCTCTCTCAAGTGTTGGATGAAATTTCTAACCAAACAAATGAGCTTAAGGCTTGTTTATAAAGAAAACCAAGGCTAGGGGCAAAATAGTCATTTCATCCCCAAACCTCCTTACTATTCATGGCTTAGCCACCAAGTAACCACTTTGCATGGTGGCCAACTGGCTGGCCCACATGCTCCATGGGTCTCCCCATGGGTTGCCCCACTGGTTAACCCATCCGGTTACCCATCGGTTCGATCCGCGATTCGTTTTCTTAGTTTGGCCCTTAACATTAATTCTCCTCAGGCCTATCTTGGGCTTGATTTCACAATGAGCTGGGCTTGACATAATCCAAGTCCAATTGGATTCTACAAAGTCCATGAACTCAAAGTCCATTAAGACTAATCGTATTCTATGTGTACAATTCACGTATTCTCTTCTTATATAGTTCGTACGATAATTCGTATTATACGTCGTAGTAATATTCATACTATACTCATTTAATAACTAGTATCATACTCGTTTTCCTCACCCATAATAACCCTAATTATTATACGTAATCATTAAATTCTCAAAACTCATTTTTCCTAACCCTTAGGTTTTAAGTCCGCAAGCGAAAACTTCGTTTGCCATAACTGAAATATTATTGAATATGACATCACATCTTAGAATTCTATCATAACGCGTTTCTCGGAATATCAAACTCAATCTCCAAGCAGAAACGGATGAATAATGCCTATTTCGTCTTTTTTTCCGAAATTTTTCATTTTCGTCTTGAAAATTCTTACTTATTCAGTCTAGCTCGTAGCCAGAATCCTCCTAACTTATAATCATCCTAGGTTCTAGAACGATTAATAAGCACATAGCATAGAATAGTAATAATAAAAAATTATTTTATTAATAACTAATTCTTTAAACTTAAATTATGGACAATCCGAATTTCTGGGTTGTCACATGGGCGACATTTTCTGCATCACAAAATTTTTCATTTTATTATCTAATTAGAATACTTAGACATTTCTCAATTAAAAAGAACTAAAGGTTTAAAACACGTTCCTAAAATAAGATCATTTATATTCATATGCCAAATGGTTATAATACATGTTCGTTTCTAGCATATTGTTACAAATCATAACACATATCCCCTAGTATCACAAAAGACGGGGACAACACTAGCTTACTACCCCTCTAACATTTTTCAAAAAGTTTGGGGTTTACAACCACCTCAAATCTTACACAAAAGACTGAGATTTGAACAACAAATTAAACAACACATAAACAGAACACTACCACTACTAAGCTTCTTCCTCTAGACTCAATCTAGCATCCCACACTCCACGGCGCTCTGGTATTCCTTCTGAGTAATGTGCACCACCATGTCTCGGCTTATGATATGACGGGTCTGTCCCTGCTCTGTCGGGTAGTGACTTACCCCATCAATCAACCTCTCCATGGCCGTGCGTAGAGCATGGCCCATCTTGTTCATCTTCCTTCTCTTACACCTCACCTCATACTATAGATCATTGGCCTGATCATTAGCTCCTTCCCACTTCTCCTCGAAGTGGATCCTATCCATTACTTCCATTTCTAGCTGAGTGTGAAGTGCTTCTTTCTCCGTCCTCTCACTCATCTCTCTCTACTCCACCTCTTCTAGCTTCCCTGCCAGCTCCACATTCCTAGCCACTGATCGGTGAAACAAGGTTCCCATCTGGATCCCTGCCTCCTTACGATCAGTAATTTTCACCTCCATCTCCTGCATCACTAATTGCCTCTGATGGTCCTCATCCCTCAGTTTCTGCAACTCGAACTCCCTTTCCCTAGTCTCAGTCTCTAATTCCTCCACTCTACATCCTAACTCCAAATATGTTCCTCATATTCTCCCAACATTTGATTCTCAAAAGTAGCCTCGTCAGAGTCCTCCATAGGCTCAGGCTCCTCCTGTTGATCAGACTCCTCAGGTAATGGCTCTATCTCCTCTTCCTCATCATCATCCTCAATAGGGGCCACTACTGATATGGGCTCCGCTATCAATGGTGACTCATATACTATGTGGATGTCACGCGGGTCCTCCTCTACTACTCGGCTAGGTCCTCCCATGTTAGTCATCCTCCATTCACCAACATAAGACAAGACAAACAACAACTCCATTAGAATGTTAAATAACATAAGTTCATTGTATAGAATGAAGTTATATTCTATAACACACTAAGTTACTCTCTAGGAAAACTCTACATGAGTCTCATTCCTCTCTATCTCCTTCCTAACTTCTAAGTTCTCATGAGTTATAATCTAAGGACACTCGCTCCTAAGGTTTATAACTATAGCTTTGAAACCAACCTGTGACGCCCCCAAATTCGGACCTCCACTTGGTCACTTGAATTCGGTTCATCACGCTCTCATGGTAATACCATAATAACTAGAATTACATAATCATAGTGGAAAATCGAATTTAGAATAATATACAATGATTTATTATAATTATTCCCCCAAGTCTCGCAACCTATAGTACTTAATAGATTGCATAATAATATCGAATAAAGACTTATTACATATTCCTACGTAAGCTTAAACATAGTCTGAAAACAGTCCTAATACAACATAATAGTCTTAAACATAAAGGAACAAGCTAGTCAGTAGCCTTGCCCTTGACCTTGTCTTTCCCAGAGACACTTCCATGTTCCGCCTTAACTGAAAGGTTTTTAATAAGCAAGAATGAGCACAAATTGCCCAACAAGTAATATACAACAAGAGTAAAGAGTTTTATATCATGAGTTTGAAATATCGAAGTATCATCTCTAAGATAGTTCAGGGTTTCAGAATAATATCATGAATAATGAATATCAACAATTCTTGAATCAAATCCATGGAATAATTAAGAACGATAATTTAATATAAATCAACAGATATATATGAATTCAAAGGCTATCAATGTATCCAACTGGATAAACAATTTATAATGAGCAGTCACTAAGGTCTATTGAACATCTACTAGAATTACCAATATTAAATTGATAACCCAAAAGAATCAAGTACTATAGATGATCAGTCTACAATACTCTGAGTTATGCATAACTACACAGTAATATTCACGCGTGTGTTGGGGCTTCCAACAATAAACACTCCCCTTACCATAAAGGTTGTTCAATTGGTTTGGACAGTTTTATAAATATGCATATAATCTAGCCGAATCAAATGGCATAGACACTTTCACAATATTCAAGAATAATACCAAGTTCAACATGAGTAATAGTTTTCTCAAGAGTTTAAAATACTAGCTCAATTGAACGAGAAAATAAGATAACTTGCATTCAAAGAGATAAGGTTTGCTTACAATATCCGTTGAATAAAGAAATACAAGGGTTTAGGGAACTTGCAATCAATATACGAATCACATGAAATTCAAGACACTTGCACAAAATCCAAGTTGTGTAAGTTAGGAAACTTGCTCAATATAAAATAGAGTTTCGGATACTTGCCTTAAGCATAGTTTATCCACGTTAAGAAATCAACACTTTCGAATCCTGTATATAGTGTATTATAAGTATAGGATGCTCATTAGCTAACACATTCTTTATTCAAGTTTGACATGATTCATGTATGCACATATGGTACAAAATCAGATCATAGGTTTATCATGAAATCAAGTATCTAGTTACTTTATAAGAAAATTTATAATGCTCAAGGTTAAAACCTTTTTACCCATGGACTTTCCTTATACAAGGCAAACACCATCATATTACTTAATCATCACATATATACATGTATCACTAGGTTTTAAACAACTTTTAGCAATATAGGCATCATACAAGTTATCTATCCAAAATCAGATTGCATGATCTCAGATTCCAGACTGGTGCAGCTGCGCCATGGCTAAGCCTAGGGACGACATAGCTGTGCAGCCCTCTGGCCAGGCCAAGACCCAGTTGTTGCCTTGTGGTTTCTGTCCGGCTTGAACACAACATTTATTAATAATATGTTATTATGCCAAAGGTCCTTCTTAAGTCAGTCCAGGTCCCTTCTTTCATAACATGGTTCTAACTTAAACATTTCAACAAGTTAAGGCCGTTCAAGGTCATGAAACCACAAAGTCTAACATGCTTGCCTTCTAAACATACAAGGCAGTCATATTACTCATATTTGGCATGCTTGTGAGTATTCACAACACATATGTGTAATTAACATCGCTTTGGTTGAAAATATGCTTCGTTTATGCTTCACTTGAATTACGATACTTAAGCATGGTGTATATATATTTATGCTGCATAAGTGAGTCTAAGAGTATCATCAAACATGATCACAAATGTCAGATTCTAATCTTCAAGGTAGCATGTGAATATTCATGTTCACAGTTCTTATTTTTATTAGTGAAGCTTACTAATAAGCTCAATACGTTCATGCTCCCTTACGAATCATATAAACACAAGTCAATACGTTCATACTTATATATATATATACATATTACACATGCTTGCATGCTAGTTTAAGCCATAATGATTGACCAACACCTAGCAAATTTTAAAACAGAAGATTCAACTGAACTCATTGGCCAGCGCAGCTACACTGCGCCTTAGTGTTAATCCGGCGCAGCTGCGCCATGTCTGGTTCGAGCCAAGAACAATCTGCTTCAGCAAAACTTGTAAAAATCCAAAACCCTAATAAGACTTGGATATGTAAAATTCAGTTATATTAATAAAATATGTGACGCCCCCAAAATAGGTATACAACACCCATTCTGAATTGCCAAATACATGGAACAGAAAGCAAACTACAACTACAATTGTCGTGCAAAATACGACAACACATACTGTGAGTTTAAATACAAATATTGTCTTCTAGACAATATCCACACTCAAATAAGTCCTCATTACAATTATTCAAACACTATTTTACAGAAATAGTGAGGACAGCTAAAACATCTTTCTAGAACCATCACTCCATACCCCGACTAGATCCTGCTTTGTTCTCACCTCTTGAGAAGAAAAATGGAACAAAAAGGAAAAGGGTGAGCTCAACTAGCCTAATAAAGAATATTATGACTAAGATAATATATAACAAATTATCATTAGTATTCAACAGGGAAAAATCTGATAGAATATAATAGACAACAAGTTTTAGATCAACAACTGCAGCGGAAACAATAAACCATTAGAAGAGTCAAGTAGAGAAAGAATTCTACTATCTTCTAAGATTTAAAAGTCCATCATCAATATTTTATCCCTCTAACATCAATCAATATACATCTTGAATCAAATATTCATCTTTGCACTACAGGCCAAAGATATTCATTTGTAACACCAGTCGGTCATGTTCATCTCAACACCTGTTCATCTTTGCACTATAGGCCAAAGATATTCATCAGGTAATCATACATCTTTGCACTACAGGCCAAAGATATTCAGTAATATCATCATTTAGGACTGAGGATGATGAAAAATATTTTAAAGGAAACGAATCCAGTGAGACAGAAGGACAAATATTAGGGATTTGTATAACAGTTTATCCAAGATCAATAATATTTCATAATAATTAATTGTGAAGCAGAATTCAAAAATAAAGATCAAAACATGGATACAATCAAAGATAGTAATAGACATCTTGGACAAAAAGGAAAAATTTTATTTTCTGGTGAATAGTGTCGTATTTGTGAATAGTACCGTATACGTGAATAGTGCCGTATACGTGAATAGTAACCCCGACACAAAAAGTTCCAAATTTGATAAAAACTCATATCAATATTTCAGCATAATGATATTGAAGAAAATAATATCATTAAGAAGAAAATAATATCCCTTACCTCAAAATATCAGTACTTCTGGTCGGAATACCGGTATAAGGCTGAAAGAACTTGCTCTGATGAATAGAAACTCTCAAAGTATCTAAATACTCACAAAATACACTCAATAATCTAGAGAGAGAAAGAGAGAAAACTTGTTTCTGGTGTGATTTTCTATTCTAACTTAGACCTCTATTTATAGGAAAATGTTAGCACGCCGAAGCAGACTTAACCTACAACCTGATGGATTTACCTGCTACTATTCCCACCCACCATATTTGAATAAAAATCTCAGCACATTTCTTCACCAACCAAGAGTGGGGCCCACCAATTCTAGAATTTTCCACCAAAACGATAAACTTCAAAAATTCAACAATTTCTGAACCAGTCATCTCGTAAAATTCATAATAAATCATACGTTCATTTTTAGCGGTTCATAATTTGTGCACATATACTCAACTTATATATGTATAACATATCCAAAAATCACAACGATCCAACGGTCGGATTAAAAATTATATACCCCGCAATATATCTCAAAATACCCTGATTAATTTTTAATACATCCATTCTGATAAAAATACTGATAAAATACCTCAACATTAACTCTTTCATTTTTAACCACAAAAAATATATCCCTCATTTATATCCACATAAAATAAATATTTCATTATCATATGAATCAATAATTAATTATTCACAAATAATATTACAGAATCACATTTATGACAACCAGACCGTTCGCAGGAAAGAGGGGGCTTTCCAATAAGGATTTCTCCTTACAGGCGTGCAATTAGTTGACCAAACCTCTCCTTAGACAGAACTTTCTAGACATTGCCAATAATGTTATCTAATAATATTATTCAAATAATATTAATTATTGATCTGATAAAGGAAAACATTGTGCAGCAACAATTATTGAAACCACAATAATATAAAATATCAACGCAGCAATTATTGAATCAATAAAATATTGAATAATAACTACTGTAACATTTATTGAGTAGTGCCTTCCTTCGTAAAAATTAATAATTCTAAAATACTGTGCAATCCGTGTGCTACTGTGCAACCACGCATATTACTGTATTTTAACCACCGGGTATTCCAACAGTGTTAACGGTAACAACTATGCCGTTATTTATAAAAACTCAATTTTGTCGTTATCTTCATCCAATCGCTTTCCGTTATGGGGCCCACACAAGGCTGCGTCGTCATACGAATATTCCCCGACAGCAAGAATATTCCACGACCAAACGAATATTCCCCGACAAAATGAATATTTTATAACCACTTGCTTATCTTGCAAAATTTGCACATTTCACCCATAACCAAAGTATTATATCAAATTAACCCCTTATTATTCACAATAATATTTAGAGAAAATTTGATTTTATTCATTAATAAGCTGGGGTCTTACAACCTCCCCTCCTTATGAAATTTCGTCCTCGAAATTGACGTACGTACCTAATATTTCGAAAAGGTGAGGATACCTCGCTTTCATTTCTGATTCCAACTCCCAAGTCATTTCTTCAATAGCATGGTTTCTCCACAAAACCTTAACTTGTAACCTTTGTGCGTAGGACATGCTCTTTCCTATCCAAGATCTTAACAGGTACCTCCTCGTACGTTAAATCTTCGGCTATCTCGTCTGGTTCTAACGCAATAATATGATTCGGGTCGTCCACATATTTACGTAACATCGATACGTGAAAAACATTATGAACACGCGACATACTTAGCGTTAAGGCGAGTCTATAGGCCGCAGTTCCTACTCGATCGAGGATTTCAAATAAATCGAAGGCTTGAGCTTTCTTCTCTTCGTCGACTCTTACTTCTAGAATAACACATTCTTACACCTTCTTCTTTATATTCATCAGCTCCAGGTCTGTAGCTTGAGCGACTTTAACGTTATCGATTAAAGTCGATTTTACTCGTATATCATCACGTGGGTCCCTAGAGTCATTAACTCTATCTCTATCATTTATAAATTATACAAAATAGGTCTTTGTGTTCAACAATATCGCACTCGTACTCGCGTACAATCTTCTACTCAACGCGTCAGCTACCACGTTCGTTTTTCCAGGATGGTATGGTTAGAACAGTTTCCGAATGAGTCGCCTCTTGAGCTATTGGAAAATCTTCTCGCATTCCTCGCTCCATACAAATTTTGTATCTTTCTGAGTCAGCAAAGTTAACAGAGTAGCGATTCGAGAAAATCCTTCCCCAAATCTCCGATAGTAACCAGTTAAGCACAGAAAGCTACGTACTTTGGTCACCGACTTAGGTTGCTCTCAATTGTGATTCATATCCCAATTTTGGATAACACGTCACAATGGCACCTATTGTTTTACCACCACACAAATATAGAGTCCCTTACGGAGAGTCTGGCTTTGGTGCATTCCACAAAGGAAGTCACCAGATAGAGGCTCGGGTACCAACTTCTATAGTTGGGTTTTTAACTCCTGAAGTTCAATAGGAGCTATTCAATATGAGATTTTAGAAATGGGTTTTATATCGGGTTGAAGATCAATACAAAAATTCAATATAACGCTCTGGGTTAAGCCAGGAAATACGTCAGGAAATTCACTAACAACAAAAATATCATTCAAATCTGACATATTTTTGTTCAAGTCCATGACATGGGCTAAGAAAGCTTGACATCCGTTTTTCAATAAACGAATGGCTTTATGGCTTGGTATGACAGCGATTGATTTTAGTAGTTTGGTTGCTTGAATTTGCATAGCAGGTTGGTTAGGAATATGAATACTAACAACCTTACGAAAATAATCAATTTTAGTATGATGAGTGGTTAACCAATCAATTCCTAAAATCACATCAAAAGCAAGTATCTTTAAAGAGATAAGATCAACAGGTAATATGATTGTGCCAACTTGGATTAAGCATGATTTATAAACTATAGATGTAATGAAAGTTTCTCCAAACGGAGTCTCCACAGATAGGTCAAAGTCTAATTTCTCCGGAGTCAAGTTTAAACGTTGAGCACAAGTAGGAGAGATAAAAGAATGGGTAGAACCAGTATCTAGTAAGGTATAAACTTCGCAAGAATTTATAATTGCCTAACCCGTTATACCTTCGTTCGGGTTCCTCGTGTTTTGGGCAGTCACGACAAACGCTCTTCCAAAAATCGCCGACTTTATTTTGGCTGTATCCGCCTTTGGTGTCACCGTCGCAGCTGGACTTGGTTTCGCTATAGTACAATCTCGAGCGATATGTCCTTCCTTTCCACAATTATAACATACCTTGAACTGTTGTGGGAAGTTTGGACTTATATGTCCCTCCTCTCTACATCTGTAACATCTAACTGGCGGTCGTTCTCCTCCCCTAAAATTTGTTCCTGGTGCTGGTGCTGCTGTCGACGTCTTCCTATCATCGTTAAATCTTCTCTTCTTGAAATTTCCACTTGACTCACCTCTCCTATTATCATAGCCACGATGACCACCTGAGTGGTTACCGCTTTTGTCTATATTTTTCCCTCCTCGCTGGTTCTCATCGCTCCGATAATTGCTGTCACCAGTATGACCCTGGTTGTGGTCCCTCGGTTGAACATACTCATTATCTCGCTCTAATAATTGAGCCATGTTTACAACATCTGAATATAAAGAAAATTTATGAGAGATAAGATATTGTCGAATCTCGGGTTTTAAACCTCTTAGAAACATCCTTGTCATTCGTTCCTCATTCTCGACCAAATGAGGTGCAAACCTGGATAACTCTACAAACTTCGCCTCGTACTGGGACACCGTCATGTTGTTTTGTTCCAGTCTAATAAACTCTACCTCCTTCATATGACGAATACTTTCAGGAAAGTACTTGTCATTAAACAGTTTCTGAAACGTTTCCCAGGACATGTTGAGTGTGTCAGGCTGGGTACGCTTCACAGACTCCCACCAGTAGTCTGCCTCACCGCGGAACATAAAGGTGGCGAATGGAACCTTCTGTTCCTTCGTGCATCCCAAGACATCGAATATCTTGGTAATTTGCTTGACCCACGTTTCCGCCATGATCGGATCCGACTTTCCTTTAAATTCTGGTGGTCCCAATTCTTTGAGCTGCTTGGTTGTAACAAACCGCGCGTTGTTATCATTTCCACCCGTATTCTGCACACGAGTCTCCCTCGTCTGATTTTGCATGAATTGTAAAAAGCTCCTAAACATTCCATCATTCATCGTTTGCTCGGTAACGTTGTTTACAGGAGGAATATATTGCCTTCCTGTTGCACGTTCCCCTGGGTGGTGATTAAATGTGTCTCCACAGTCTCATTCACTCCATTGTTAACGTTCTCTGCTGCCATTCTAAAATACTACCATAAAACAAAGGTTAATACTCATGTCATATATTATCCCTATACTCTGACTGACCAAATAATTACCAAATAAACTTATTCAGGTCATACTAGCGAAGGAATTCCCCGTCTCTCCCCTCCTAGTTCTTGTCTCACATCTCAGCCAGGAATCATGTCCCTAAGCTCTGATACCAACTGTGACGCCCCCAAAATAGGTATACAACACCCTTTCTGAGTCGCCAAATACATGGTACAGAAAGCAAACTACAACTACAATTGTCGTGCAAAATACGACAACACATACTGTGAGTTTAAATACAAATATTGTCTTCTAGACAATATCCACACTCAAATAAGTCCACATTATAATTATTCAAACACTATTTTACAGAAATAGTGAGGACAGCTAAAACATCTTTCTAGAACCATTACTCCATACCCCGACTAGATCCTGCTTTGTTCTCACCTCTTGAGAAGAAAAATGGAACAAAAAGGAAAAGGGTGAGCTCAACTAGCCCAGTAAAAAATATTATGACTAAGATAATATACAACAAATTATCATTAGTATTCAACAGGGAAAAATCTGATAGAATATAATCGACAACAAGTTTTAGATCAACAACTGCAGTGGAAATAACAAACTATTAGAAGAGTCAAGTAGAGAAAGAATTCTACTATCTTCTAAGATTTAAAAGTCCATCATCAATATTTTATCCCTCTAACATCAATCAATATACATCTTGAATCAAATATTCATCTTTGCACTACAGGCCAAAGATATTCATTTGTAACACCAGTCGGTCATGTTCATCTCAACACCTGTTCATCTTTGCACTACAGGCCAAAGATATTCATCAGGTAATCATACATCTTTGCACTACAGGCCAAAGATATTCAGTAATATCATCATTTAGGACTGAGGATGATGAAAAATATTTTAAAGGAAACGAATCCAGTGAGACAGAAGGACAAATATTAGGGATTCGTATAACAGTTTATCCAAGATCAATAATACTTCATAATAATTAATTGTGAAGCAGAATTCAAAAATAAAGATCAAAACATGGATACAATCAAAGATAGTTACCATAATAGACATCTTGGACAAAAAGGGAAAATTTTATTTTTTGATGAATAGTGTCGTATTTCTGAATAGTACCGTATACGTGAATAGTGCCGTATACGTGAATAGTAACCCCGACACAAAAAGTTCCAAATTTTATAAAAACTCATATCAATATTTCAGCATAATGATATTGAAGAAAATAATATCATTAAGAAGAAAATAATATCCCTTACCTCAAAATATCAGTACTTCTGGTCGGAATACCGGTATAAGGCTGAAAGAACTTGCTCTGATGAATAGAAACTCTCAAAGTATCTAAATACTCACAAAATACACTCATTAATGTAGAGAGAGAAAGAGAGAAAACTTGTTTCTGGTGTGATTTTCATTTCTAACTTAGCCCCTATTTATAGGAAAATGTTAGCACACCGAAGCAGACTTAATCTGCAACCTGATGGCTTTACCTGCTACTATTCCCACCCACCATATTTGAATAAAAATCTCAGCACATTTCTTCACCAACCAAGACAGCACACCAATTCTAGAATTTTCCACCAAAATGATAAACTTCGAAAATTCAACAATTTCTGAACCAGTCATCTCGTAAAATTCATAATAAATCATACGTTCATTTTTAACGGTTCAAAATTTGTGGACATATACTCAACTTATATATGTATAACATATCCAAAAATCACAACGATCCAACGGTCGGATTAAAAATTATATACCCCGCAATATATCTCAAAATACCCTGATTGATTTTTAATACATCCATTCCGATAAAAATACTGATAAAATACCTCAACATTAACTCTTTCATTTTTAACCACAAAAAATATATCCCTCATTTATATCCACATAAAATAAATATTTCATTATCATATGAATCAATAATTAATTATTCACAAATAATATTACAGAATCACATTTATGACAACCAGACCGTTCGCAGGAAAGAGGGAGCTTTCCAATAAGGATTTCTCCTTACAGGCGTGCAATTAGTTGACCAAACATCTCCTTAGACAGAACTTTCTAGACATTGCCAATAATGTTATCTAATAATATTATTCAAATAATATTAATTATTGATCTGATAAAGGAAAACATTGCGCAGCAACAATTATTGAAACCACAATAATATAAAATATCAACGCAGCATTATTGAATCAATAAAATATTGAATAATAACTACTGTAACAATTATTGAGTAATGCCTTCCTTCGTAAGAATTAATAATTCTAAAATACTGTGCAATCCGTGTGCTACTGTGCAACCACGCGTATTACTGTATTTTAACCACCGGGTATTCCAACAGTGTTAACGGTAACAACTACGCTGTTATTTATAAAAACTCAATTTTTGTCGTTATCTTCATCCAATCACTTTCCGTTATAGGGCCCACACAAGGCTGCGCCGTCGTACGAATATTCTCCGACAGCAAAAATATTCCACGACCAAACGAATATTTCCCGACAAAATAAATATTTTATAACCACTTGCTTATCTTGCAAAATTTGCACATTTCACCCATAACCAAAGTATTATATCAAATTAACCCCTTATTATTCACAATAATATTTAGAGAAAATTTGATTTTATTCATTAATAAGCTGGGGTCTTACAAAATCTATCCGTTCTGAAAGTGTTATGTGTTAATATATACTCTATTTAACAAATTTGGTAAAATAAAATTTTGTCCGAAAATTGACGTGCTTGACTCCTCGTGCTTAAAAAATTTCTTCTGAAAACGGACTTTTCGGTATATTTGTTTGGACAAGCTGCTTTGTTGTGCTTACACTAACAAAACGCTTTGTCGTGCTTGTTAGGATTTGTGGGAAAGCTAGGTTAGTAACCCTATATTAATAAACCCTAACCCTAATTAACAAAACCTAACCCTAATTTGTAAACCAAACCTTATTTAGCTAAATTGACCCTAATTAGGTTATACTAACACCTAATCATGATTACTAAACTTCAATTAGTTACTAATTGTTTCCTAATTTTTTAATAGCACTTTAACACGCAAGTATACGCGTTCAATTGTAATATTCAATAAGCAAGGATATCGTTCCCACGAGGAAACCGACTAATATTTATCAAATACTAATTTCAATGCAATTAATCCTATTTTAAACTACGAAATATTGTTTATGATTTGAAAATTAAACTTAACAAAACTAATAATTAAATTAAGAATTTCACAAGAATAACTGCAGATTTAACAGATTAAGATTACAACTTCCCTTAGTATTTCATGTAAACCAATTTACTTCCCATTTAAATCAATTAATTAATATGAATCATTATCCAAGAATGCTTTATAGAATTCACACACTTTTTCCAAAACACGTGAACAAATCCTCCTAACTCCAATCCTTAAGACACAGAATTACAAGGAACACCCCAGTTAATCAACTCACTATATTCCTATGTGAATCAAGTTAATTAGGGTTTAACACATAAATTCTTTCAATGGATACAAAGGACACATAGGTATATTCCTATCCTACATGCTAATCATATTAACCCTAATCAGATTATATGAACAGATGTTATCATATACAGATCTCAATCTATACTCCATCTTCCAATTTTAAATATATTATCACAGTAATTGTTGGCCAAACAATTAATCAATAAGCAAAAGATATAATAAATAATTCAATAAAAACCAACTTTCATTCAATGAGAAGATTTAATTTAAACTACATACCAAGTTCCGTTGTAATCTTAATAAAAATTTAGTTCATGATAATAATAAAGAAAAACATCATCCAGATTAATAATCCAAACATCCCAGATAATTACAAAAGGTAAAACTAGAGAAGAGAAGAAGAAACTCTGAATTTGCTCCAATAATCTCTCTTTAATCTTCAGCCCTTGCAATTCTCCTTCGTGTTTTCCTTTGTTGTTCTCTCTGTAAATCTCTTGAAAAATTGAGTGATACGTCTTTTCTAAAGTCTTCTCCTATTTGTATTGGTCTCCACCCTCTTTTAGATTCCTTTTTGGCTTCAAAAAACCATTTAGCAGTAGAAAAATCCTTCTTCAGCCGCACATGAGCGCCAAGGCGCTCAACCCAGGCCATTTCCAAGCGCCTAGGCGCTTGACCAGGACCGTGTATTTACAAAAATGCCACTCAGCTCTAATTTTAATGATTTTTGACATTTTCCTTCTCCCAAATGACCAATTTGTCCATCCAGCTCCAACCTACAAGAAATAAACACAAAACACATAAAAAGATACTAAAAAACAATTAAAGATAGCAATAATTAAGTTTAATAATATCGAATTCATAGGTATATAACCTACTCATCAAATACCCCCAAACTTAACCAATTGCTTGTCCCCAAGCAACAAAACACAATGGAATAATTAAATATGCAATGCAAATTCAAATGCAGCTATCTACATGCCTAAAATTCCAGCAATCAAACAGAACAAAATCTATTCATCAAGCCTTCGAGAAATCACAATAAACATGCTAGTACATCATACCAAGACAGATCAATAATTTCCTAGTCAAT
Organism: Panax notoginseng; assembly: GCA_016801055.1. Classification (NCBI taxonomy): domain Eukaryota; kingdom Viridiplantae; phylum Streptophyta; class Magnoliopsida; order Apiales; family Araliaceae; genus Panax; species Panax notoginseng. The sequence goes on along the minus strand of CM029013.1, from coordinate 114,960,082 downwards.
CATTAAATCTTACCCTGTCATTACTGATATAGTGCGTGTGTGCTCAACAACAATGCTAACTAATATAATGCTAAATACAACACATACTAGATCTCTTTAAAGGCATCATACAGTGTAAACTCACAAAATTCGCGAACAAGCTAGATCCAACTAAAGTCAAACATCCACCAATTTCAAGAGTCCAATCTGGGATACTTAAACTTTACTTATCATTACGGGGGCTTTTTTTTGCTCTTTTCCCGTTTTCTCCCTTTTTTTTGAATGATGGATAGTGAGTGCGTTTTACGCTCCATCTCACGCCTGTGTTTATGGGGAGTGTATTTCACGCTTCTTCTCGAACATTGGCAAACACATCATTGGAAGAATGAAAACTACATGACAAACTTAACCTTAAACTTAAACTTAAACTATCTAACAGCTGGAACATGTTATTTTTTTTAAAGAAATTCGAATGAAGACTACATGACAAACTACAAAATGAATAAGTTATACTAAATGAATGCAACTGGAACTGGAAGAATGCACCCCCAAACTTAACCTATGCAATGTCCTCATTGTAAATAACAAACAAAACATAAGAAATTAGGCACTGAGGACTTCCCTGAAAGATAGACGCCCTATTCCTCGTCAGTATCCTCTTCTTCTTCTTCATCAACCTCATCCTTAGGGGGTAAATCAGCCGGGGGTATGCAAACAAGGGTGGAAATTGGTAGGGAGCGCCTGCTGGATTCATGCGATCGAACATCTCTAGGAATGCTGCGCTACAGTTCTGATACATCTCTGTTTGTCGCTGAGCCAAGCTATCCTGATTTCTTTCCACCCGGTTCAATCCATACTGAACTTGATTAGCCACCATGTCAATCCTTCTAGTTTGATTTCTTAATTCTTGACGAATGTCTTCAAAAAAATTTGGTGGTGGCCCAGAACTTCTAGCAGCAGTAGTAGGATTGTCATGTGACTGTTGATTAGACTCGTCTGCAAGCTCGGGAGGCTCAATAAGGAAACCTAACCCTCTCGGGTGTGGTGTGCCCCCTCCCCATACCTTATACTTTTTTATCACTGAGTGGTCAATTGCGGCTAAAGGAGGTTGTGTAGCTTCTTCGGCATCCCATTTTACTCCAGCTTGTCGACATAGTCCAGTAATCAAAGATGGATGAGGTAGTCCACCTGAGGTCCCTCCTTTAATTGCATTGAATCATGTATAACCTGACCCACATTTATAGATTTTCCTTGTGCAATACAGAAAAGCAATGCTGCCCGTTGATTTATAACATCACTTGTATGTCTACACGGCATCAACTTGGCACAAATAAAGGCATGCCATGCTTTCCCGTAACTACTTAGTGCGGATGTAGGGAACAAAACAGCTTCTTGTTGATCTGTTAATTTCCATTGTGTTCCAGGTACACACAAGGCTTGAATGACTTCACTGTAGTCCAGCTCGTGATCTAAATATTGAATGAAGCCATTATTGGGTATTGTGTTCAAGCCGTAGTAAGCATTTATTGACCTTAAACTGACTTCCACTGATTAACCCAAATCATGTTACCAATATGATCTTTTGCATTGGCGTAGAATTCCTTAACAATTTTAACGACCGATGAATCTGGTTGGGCTGTAAAGTTCGCCCATCTTCTACTCCCAATCATTTGTAGTAACTCCCCGTCTTCGACCTCTGGCAATAATCCACGCTCAGGAATTAGCGTTTTATTAGAGAGCGAATTGTAATACCTTTCGGACGCACTAGCACTTGTAAATCTCTTTTTGTCAAACTTAGTCGAAGTGTCTGAAGTCTCACCTCTTTTCCTTTTAGTAGCCATGAGTCTTGTGTGTGAATTGCTTGCCCAACAGATTATGTTCAGAGGCTTAGTATGGGCCAATCCTCTTTGTGACAATATATCGAACACTTGGTGTGCACAAATTTTGAACACTATTGGTAGGCACTCCCCCAAACTTAATTTTCACCAAATTTCTCAATAACTAAGTACACTAGTCTTCCAATGCAATAAAAGCAACAATTAAGAGTACCCAAACCCACTTGAGCCAACATAATGAAAGAAACTAGCTTCAAAGTTCTAACGTAGCTATTATCCAAGTGAATCCAAACAAATTGCACGAAAATCTTGCACACTTACTTGGTTATAGCCAAATATGATGTTCCAATCAAAGTTGCAGGAGTAATTTGAGCTTTGAACCCTTACTTCAGATAGATGGATGGTTGGGTGCCGAATTGGTGAGGAAGGATGACAAGATGGAGATTTATTGCCTTAGTTTGGGTAGGAGATTGAATGTTTGATTATGCTTATACAAGAAGAAGATGATAATCGTGGCTAGATTAGGAGAGGGATGTGATTTGAATGAGTTTGAGTGGGAGTAGGAGAGCAAGAATGTGTTTGATTTCGGTTTGGAGTAGTCTTGCCCGATTAGGGCTTTTAATTTTTTTTTTCACGTTGCAGTAGGAGCGCCTAGGCGCTTCGTTTTGCACTTGTTGAACCGCCCAGGCGCTTGGGAGCAGTATGTCTTGGGCGCTTAGAGCGCCTAGGCGCTTGATTTGGCCTAGGTGGGAGCGCTTAGGCGCTTAGGGCACAACTTTGCTTCTGCTATTGGGCGCCTAGGCGCTTGGTTTGTGCATGGCTTGGGCGCCTAGGCGCTTCAGCCTGTCTTGGTGACTTTTGTGCTCCTGCTTGCTTTCAACCTGCATACCTCAACTTAAATTCTTAGTCTTTGTTTGCTAGGAGAGTAAGACTTCTTTTAAAACCCTAAACTAAGATAAATTACATAATTAACTAAACTAACATACTAATAAAGAAAAACAAAAACAAGATACCCTACACCACTAAGCAATTCAATAACACAAAAAATGAAGGACATGATTAGAAATCTGAGAATTTGACAAATGAATATTCTTCTATTGAGCTCATAAGTGCTTGGCCATTAGTCGAACCCGCCAAATATGAAATCTTGTTTCCTATCATTAAATCAATAAAATATCGTGTTAGAGAACATAAGGAGTGTAACAAATCCTAAACTATAAAAGTTTAACCACTTAATAAACTAACAGTAACGCAAATAAAAAAAAATTAAAAGTAAAAATAAAAAATAACAATAAAATTTCCTGGGTTGCCTCCCAGTTAGCGCTTGGTTTATAGTCTTCAGCCTGACTTTCTTCTCTGTTCTAATCAGCAAGGTTGACCGATGTCTTTTCACGATCAACACAACCCCCGTAGTAATGCTTCAATCTCTGACCGTTGACTTTGAAATTAAGTTTGGCATCCGGGTCTTCCACCTCCACAGCTCCGTGAGGATAAACTTTTGTAATCCCTGACCAACGGGATTTCAACTTTCCTGGAAACAGTTTAAGCCTTGAATTGTATAATAACACTGTTTGCCCTGCATCAAACTTTCTCTCCAGAATTTTCTCGTCATGCCACCGCTTAACCTTTTCTTTATATAACTTCGCGTTCTCATATGATTGGAGTCTGAATTCATCCATTTGGTTCAATTGTAAGAGGCGCTTTTCTCCCGCAGCAGACATATCCAAGTTTAACTTCCGGATTGCCCAATAAGCATTGTGTTCTAGTTCAACCGAAAGATGGCATACCTTCCCATATACTAACCTGTACGGAGACATCCCTATCGGAGTTTTGAAAGCTGTACGGTATGCCCATAAAGCATCATCTAACTTACTAGCCCAATCATTCCGACTAGGGTTCACAATCTTCTCAAGGATTCGTTTTACTTCTCGGTTTGATACCTCGGCTTGACCACTTGTTTGTGGATGGTAAGCAGTAGCTATCTTATGAGTGACTCCGTACTTAGCGAGAATAGCTGAGAACTGCTTATTACAGAAGTGCGTGCCTTCATCACTAATGATTGCACGAGGAGTGCCGAATCTAGAGAAAATATTCTTCCAAATGAACTTAACCACAACCTTAGCATCATTGGTGGGCGATGCTATAGCTTCTACCCACTTCGAAACATAATCCACCGCTAGAAGTATATAGGAGTTGCTAAAAGATGATGGAAATGGTCCCATTAAGTCGATGCCCCAAACATCAAACAATTCGACTTCTAAGATCATGTTTAGTGGCATCTCTTGTCGCTTTGATATATTACCAACTCTTTGGCATCTGTCACATTTCAATGAAAACACACGGGCATCCTGAAAGAGTGTTGGCCAGAAGAATCCACATTGAAGCACCTTAGTGGCCGTTCTTTCTCCCGCAAAATGTCCACCATAGGCAGATGCATGACATTGGTGTAGAATATTCTCCATTTCAACTTCTGGAACGCACCTTCTTATTACTTGATCTCCACACTGTTTAAATAAAAACGGCTCATCCCATAAATATTGTTTCACATCATGGAGAAATTTCTTCTTCTGTTGACTTGTCAAATATGGCGGAAACACCTTACTCACAATGAAATTTACATAATCTGCATACCATGGTGTATCCATCCTTACCGCAAACAGTTGTTCATCCGGGAAAAAATCATTTACCACTGTTGTGTCATCTTTCTTTAGTTCTGCTTTTTTTAATCGTGATAAATGATCAGGAACTTGATTTTCTGTTCCTTTTCGGTCCCTGATCTCCAAGTCGAACTCTTGTAGCAATAATACCCATCTAATTAATCTCGGCTTCGCATCCTTCTTTGTTATTAAGTACTTAATTGCCGAATGATCTGTAAACACGATCACTTTTATCCCAATCAAATATGAGCGAAATTTATCAAATGCATAAACAACTACTAATAGCTCTTTCTCGGTAGTGGTATAATTCAGTTGGGCATCCGTTAGCGTCTTACTAGCATAGTATATAGCGTGAAAAATTTTATCTTTCCGTTGGCCAAGAACTGCACCAATTGCAAAGTCGCTAGCATCACACATTAATTCGAACGGGATACTCCAATCTGGCGTTATGATTACAGGTGCGGTAACTAGTTTCTTCTTCAACACATCAAAAGCTTCAAGGCATGCTTGATCAAAGTTGAATGGGACATCCTTCTCCAAAAGATTGCAAAGTGGTTTCATGATTTTGGAGAAGTCTTTTATAAATCTTCTATAAAAACCAGCGTGTCCCAAAAAACTTCGAATACCCTTTACTGAAACTGGTGGCGGGAGGTTCTCAATGGTTTCGATCTTAGCTCTATTAACCTCAATTCCTTTTGATGACACTCGATGACCCAAGATTATCCCCTCTTGCACCATAAAATGACATTTCTCCCATTTTAAAACCAAATTCGTTTCCATACACCGTTTAAGCACAAGAGTGAGATTTTCCAAATAATAATCAAACGAATCCCCAAAAACTGAGAAATCATCCATAAATACCTCGAGATTTTGTTCGACCATATCGGAGAAAATAGCCATCATACACCGTTGAAATATCGCCGGCGCATTACATAATCCAAAAGACATTCTGCGAAAAGCAAAGGTACCATATGGGCATGTGAATGTCGTCTTCTCCTGATCCTCGGGTGCAATGGCAATCTGGTTATAACCTGAGTATCCATCCAAAGGACAATAATACTCATGCCCTGCAAGCATGTCCAACATCTAATCTATAAATGGTAGAGGAAAATGGTCCTTACGAGTGGCCTTATTTAACTTTCTATAATCCATACACACCCGCCAACTCGTAACTGTTCGAGTAGGGATCAATTCATTATGTTCATTTGTAACTACTGTCATTCCCCCTTTCTTTGGCACACATTGGACTAGACTTACCCATGAGCTATCTGAGATAGGGTAGATAATTCCCGCATCTAACCATTTAATGATTTCCTTTTTGACAACTTCCTTCATGATGGGATTGAGTCTTCGTTGTTGTTCAATAGTCGGTTTAGCTTCATCTTCCAATAAAATCTTATGCATACAAATTGATGGGCTTATCCCCTTGATATCCGCAAGAGTCCACCCAAGAGCAGTCTTGTATTGCCGAAGTACCCTTAGTAGCTTTTCTTCTTGAACCTTATCAAGTGATGCAGAAATAATAACTGGAAAGGTAGAAGAAGAACCAAGGTAGGCATACCGTTGATGGTTAGGCAATGGCTTAAGTTCCAAGATGGGCGGTTCTTCTAAGGATGATTTCACCTTTTCATCCGGTTTTCCCCAATAATCCAGAGGTTCAAATTTTTGCAAACATCGTGTGAACTTCGGAGCTGAATTTAGCATTTGAACCCATTCTAGCACAGTTAAATCATCAGATAAATTTTCACTTACCAATGCAGTTTTAAGAGGGTCTTCATTCACATACTCACTAAATACCTCCCTTGTCACTCCTTCAATCAGATCAACTCTAAAGCACTCTTCCTCTCCCTTCAGAAATTTCATAGCCTTGAAAACATTAAAAGTTACTTCTTCATCTTGGACTCTCATCATTAACTCTCCCTTTTGTACATCAATTAATGTCCTTCCAGTGGCTAAAAATGGTCTTCCAAGGATAATGGGTATGTCTTTATCCTCTTCATATTCCAACACAATGAAGTCGGCTGGAAATATAAATTTGTCCACCTTCACTAATATGTCTTCCACAATGCCCCTAGGGTATGTCACTGATCTATCTGCGAGCTGTAAAGAGATATTTGTTGGCTTCGGTGCTGGTAATCCCAACTGAGTGTAGATCGAAAGCGGCATCAAGTTAATACTTGCACCCAAATCACACAAATATCTATTAAAGAACTGGGGTCCAATCGTGCACGGTACGGTGAAGCTACCCGGATCCTTCAACTTCGGTGGTAACTTTCTTTGCAGAATTGCGCTACATTCTTCTGTCAACACTACAGTTTCGAACTCCCTTAGCTTCCTCTTTCTTGCTAAAATATCTTTCATGAATTTCGCATAGCTAGGCATTTGTTCTAAAGCATCTGCAAATGGAATATTGATTTGTAGCTTTTTGAAAACTTCTAAAAATTTCAAAAACTGCCTATCTAATTTCTGCTTTTGCAATCTTTGAGGAAATGGCACAGGTGGTACAACTGTTGTTTGCTTATCTTCTTGTTGTTTTTGTACAACTTTTTCCCCAGATTTACTTTTCGAATTTTCACTCTCTTTTTCGTCATTCTCAGCAGAAATTATTTTCTTTTGTCCGTCTAAATCTGTAGTCAACTCCTTCCCACTTCTGAGTGTAATTGCCTTACAATGTTCATTTCCATCATTCCTTGGATTTTTCTCCGTATCACTAGGTAAAGAACCTAGAGTTCTAGTATTCAAAGCACTAGCTATCTGCTCAATTTGGTTCTCAAGATTCTTTATTGCAGCTGATTGGTTTTTCGTTGTGGTTTCAAACTGAGTTGCCAATCTTGCCAATAATTCTTCCATTTGTGATAGATTATCATGTTGATGAGGTTGTGGGTGTTGTTGAGATTGTTGATGTGGCTAAAATCCAGGTGGATATGATTGCCTTGGAGCTTGTGCTTGAGCATGTGACTGATTACTACTCCAAGAAAAATTTGAGTTGTTTCTCACTCCTAGATTGTAACTGTTTGGATAACTGCCCTGCTGCCTATTATAACTGGAAACAAACTGGACTGATTCAGGATTTATTGCACATTGATCACTTGAGTGGCTACCCACACATATTTCACAAATCGTTTCCATTTTCTGAACTGGTTGTACCCCAAGTGCATCTATCTTCTTTGTAAGAGCAGAAATCTGAGCTATCACTTGAGCTGATAATGCTGTCATTGCATCCACTTCATACACCCCTACTGTCCTTGGCTAAGTCGTTCTTGCTGTTGGCCACTGATAATTATTAGTTGCCATGGTTTCAAGTAACTGATACCCCTCATCACAATTCTTGGCCATAATAGCTCCTCCCGCTGCAGCATCTATACTCGATCTCAATGTGCTGAATAAACCGTTATAAAAAGTTTGCACCTGAAGCCATTTAGGAATCCCATGGTGTGGACATTTTTGCAATGAGTCTTTAAATCTCTCCCATGCTTCATATAGTGATTCTGAATCGTGCTGAACGAAAGAGAAGATATCGTTCCGCAACTTTGCTATTTTTGCAGGCGGGAAAAACTTTGCAAGAAATTTCTGAGCTAGGTCGTTCCATGTAGTAATCGAGCCTGGTGGTAGTGAATGGAGCCAACTCTTAGCCTTATCTCTGAGAGTAAATCGAAACAGCCTTAGCCTTATTGCATCCTCTGACACATTATTGTACTTGAAAGTATCGCAGATTTCTATAAAGCAGACTATGTGATCGTTCGGATCATCATTCGGTAACCCTCCAAACTGACATGAATTTTGAATCATCTGTATTGTCCCCGGTTTTATCTCAAAACTTGTAGCAGTAATGGCAGACCTCGTAATACTCGACTGAATTTCAGTAACCCGCGGCGTAGCATAATCCCGCAGTGCTTTTTGCTCTTCTTCAGCCATAGTATCTTTCTTATCAAGTGCTTCTTTTGTTTCTTTAACCCACTGACGCAACCGCTGAAACCTTTTTTCGATGTCGTCCTCGTAAGGCAATAAATCTGGCTTCTTCGATCGCGTTTGCATACACTAGTCAAGAGCACCTAAATAGAACAAAAAAGAAAACGTTTAAATTAAGATTAATTCTATCAAAATCAATAATGACAAAATATTAAAGTAATCTCCCCAGCAACAGCGCCAAAAACGTGTTGCCTAATTTTTTAATAGCACTTTAACACGGAAGTATACGCGTTCAATTGTAATATTCAGCAAGCAAGGATATCGTTCCCACGAGGAAATCGACTAATATTTATCAATTACTAATTTCAATGCAATTAATCCTATTTTAAACTACGAAATATTGTTTATGATTTGAAAATTAAACTTAACAAAACTAATAATTAAAATAAGAATTTCACAAGAATAACTGCAGATTTAACAGATTAAGATTACAACTTCCCTTAGTATTTCATGTAAACCAATTTACTTCCCATTTAAATCAATTAATTAATATGAATCATTATCCAAGAATGCTTTATAGAATTCACACACGTTTTCCAAAACACGTGAACAAATCCTCCTAACTCCAATCCTTAAGACACAGAATTACAAGGAACACCCCAGTTAATCAACTCACTATATTCCTATGTGAATCAAGTTAATTAGGGTTTAACGCACAAATTCTTTCAATGGATACAAAGGACACATAGGTATATTCCTATCCTACATGCTAATCATATTAACCCTAATCAGATTATATGAACAGATGTTATCATATACAGATCTCAATCTATACTCCATCTTCCAATTTTATATAGATTATCAAAGTAATTGCTGGCCAAACAATTAATCAATAAGCAAAAGATATATAAATTATTCAATAAAAACTAACTTTCATTCAATGGGAAGATTTAATTTAAACTACATACCAAGTTCCGTTGTAATCTTAATAAAAATTTAGTTCATGATAATAATAAAGAAAAACATCATCCAGATTAATAATCCAAACATCCCATATAATTACAAAAGATAAAACTAGAGAAGAGAAGAAGAAACTCTGAATTTGCTCCAATAATCTCTCTTTAATCTTCAGCCCTTGCAATTCTCATTCGTGTTTTTCTTCGTTGTTCTCTTTGCAACTCTTTTGAAAAATTGAGTGATACGTCTTTTCTAAAGTCTTCTCCTATTTGTATTGGTCTCCACCCTCTTGTAGATTCCTTTTTGGCTTCAAAAACCCATTTAGCAATAGAAAAATCCTTCTTCAGCCGCACATGAGCGCCTAGGCGCTCAACCCAGGCCATTTCCAAGTGCCTAGGCGCTTGACCAGGACCGTGTATTTACAAAAATGCTACTCAACTCTAATTTTAATGATTTTTGATATTTTTCTTCTCCCAAATGACCAATTTGTCCCTCCAGCTCCAACCTACAAGAAATAAACACAAAACACATAAAAAGATACTAAAAAACAATTAAAGATAGCAATAATTAAGTTTAATAATATCGGATTCATAGGTATACAACCTACCCATCACTAATAAACATCATTAAACAACCCTAATCAAGATTAGTGAAGATTAGGGCATAATTAAGCTACTAATTTGGTCAATAAGTTTACAAGAAGATTAAAAATCAGCCACAGAGTCCCAAAACATCACACGACATGTTTCCATACTCCCAAGCACTAAGAGAGTCATAGATCAGATCTTTTAGGAGGCAAGTAGGTGGAAATATGCTACAAAGCAAAGTTAAAGAATTCTATAAAAGGAAGCCCAAGCTCAGTGTAAACTCATGAAGTCTATAAGCCTAGACACTCTTATAAACATACCAAATCAAGCCTGAGTGATAGCAGCAACCAATTCAGAAGCTAGAATCCAAAATCAAGCAAGAAAGGTGTAAACCCTAATTCATAGCTAGATATTTGATGCCTTGATAAATTTGTTGCTTAGATGTTTAGAATTATGTATTAGTATGTTAGAAATTATGTTAGGTTGATAGAACACGTTTTCATAACATCTAGATGTCTTAATTAAGTGTTTTTAGTAATTTGGGAATTTTGAAATTCAAGCCTGACAGTCGAATGTCAAAGCTTGTAGATTCATATGTATTTATGATTAGGTCTGTTATTTGTAGCCTGATAGTAGGTCTTTAATCTGGAAAAGAAAACATGTTCATCAGAACCATATATTGTAAGATATAGGTGGTCAAAGATGGTTGACCGATCACGAGTTATGTTTTCTAGGTTACCCATAAAACTCAAGAACAGTTTGAGCCGACTACTTTGACCAACCTTTTGATCGCTTTCTGTTTGTTGTTTTTGTAACTTTTTGTAATAGATTAACACCTTGATATACATACTACATATCTATGATCTTAATTTACTTAAACAACTCATAGGAGTACTGGAATTAATGGTCAAAAGTCGTTGACCGAGCTTAACAAAGTTTTCTGGGTTACCCAGAAAACTGATGAACGTAAAGAACAGTTGTTGGTTGTATTTTGACCAGCATAGATTGAGACCTTAGAATTATGCTTTGTCCAAATCAGTGTTATATATATGTACCTTGACATATATACTACATATTACAACAAACACAACACAAATCTATTACACAGAATCAGAGTTATGAAAGCCACAAAACCGTTGACCGACCATGACCACTGTTCTGGGTTACCAAGAAACTCAAGAATAGCTCTGACAGTAACTTTGAGCCTCTATAACTTGTTGTTATATGTAGGTTAAAACACGAAATTTGTTTGATGTTGTACTACTGTATGAGTATTATAACACTAGTACTTGTCCTAACCCAGACTCATAAACCATAGCTAGATAGATCGTGGTCAAATTGGTCCCTCGACCATAACCGACTGACTGCCCAGAAGCTCAAGAACACCTATAGCGACACTTCCAGTCACTGTAGGGCTTTAGCGATAGACATAAATTATTTTTCTAGAAATTAATTTGTAAAAATTAGAAATAATTAATAAATAAATATAAATTAATACAAAAACAGTTTTAAAAATTAGATTAAGTTATTATAATTAATTTCTGATATTTTTACATAAATTCAATAAATATTTTATTTTATTTGGATATTATTAATAATTAATTTAATAATAAAGTAATTAGAATAATTATTTATATATACTAAATAATTATTAAAAAATAATATTAATGATATAAAAATCATAATAAATGGATATAAATTATTTAAAAATAATAAATAATGTTTCTGTAAAATTTTAAGTAAATATTAATTATCTAAAAATAGAAATAAATTATTTAAAAATCATTTAAGGGATAAATAAATATTTAAAAATTATTATAAGCTTCTAGAAATTATTATAATGGATATATAAATTATCTAAGTATATAATAAAGCTTATAAATAAAATTTAGTCCATATATCATCAACTTATTTAATATTCGGTAAAGACATTGAACACCGAAACTCTATCGAATCTAATCTGATCGTATGTAAATGTTGTATTTGAGTATTGTTATCAATACTAACGTGTTAGATTTATATATATGAACATTGTAGGTATTTATTAAATGAATCAAGTAGCATAATTTGACTGATCTATGCTCAGGCAAGTTCTCTAACCTTAAATCTCTTATCGAGCAAGTTTTCTTAAACCCTAACTACTTATGCAAATTTCTCAAACCTTGTTTATTCGTTGAACAACATTTTTTTATCTTGATATGCTGTTGATATGATATACTACACCTACATTTGAATTGCCTCTTATTGTAAGGTTATCTATATAGCTTCAGCATAACTAAGAAATGAATTGTTTATTCATATTGATTATTGAGCATAAATTATTGTGTCAAACCAAATTGTTTGGGTAGACATCCTATACTGGAGTTGGATATCCCGTAAGGGATCAAGATTCGGTCGATAATATATTGACATTAATTTGGGTGCACTTAAGCACTGGTAGGATGAGATGCATACTTCTAGGATAATGAGTAGGCTGATCCCCTATCTCATATCTAAACAAAGTTTCCAAGTCTGTGTGACTGACAGAAATAAAAATCCAAAAATGGTTGAAAAAGAAATCCAGAAAATGGTAACAACTATCAGTCAAATTTTGAATTGTTATATTATTTTAATTCATATATTGTTATATATATAAAACCTGCTAAGCATGTCATAGCTCACCCTTGCAATTTATTCCCTTTGCAGTATTAGATGGTAACCACGGAACATCTGGAGTAGATAAAGGGAAGCGTCCCTACTTAGATTGGGTTATATTCATGTCTAGTATAATATTCTGTAATAAGAAACTCGTTATAAGAATCATGTAATCGAACCTCAATATTTATGATATATAACATCTTTTATTTTTGCAATAGTGTTTTCTTACATATATATATGTAATTTAGAATTCTTCAAATCTAGTTGAGATCCTTGGGAACTATTTATCTGAGTGAGGGTATTAATAGCATGGACTGTTCATGTTGTTATTAATACTTTGGATTTCGGATAGACAGTTACTATCGATACGATAGTATAAATTCGCATAGCATACACTATATATCTGGGTGAGGGTATTAGTAATACAGATTGTTCATGTTATTACAGGTACTCTGAAATTCGGATAGATAGATTTTATTCACAGATACAGTTCATATATCCAATTGACGGTATCCAAACACAATAATAGTTCTCTTAAGAATTGTCATCTGTTATGGGATACTGTGAATCTTTGATCTATGGGAATTATATCTGATAGTCCCACAATTTAATATAAGATTATAATCAGATACCATGAGTGTATAGATTTAAATGCAATATATTGATTCGTAGTAGCACCATATCGGATACCATGGGGGTATAGTTATGGGGGCGTTACAAGTTTAGTATCAGAGCCTCAAGTCTATAGATATATGGAAGAGAAATCTTAGTATATAGTCTTCGAGTCTGTAAAAATTTTAAAGTACACATAAAATATAACCTTAAAAATATTATGTTGTGTAAATTTCTATACTGGTATTAAAGGAGTTTTATTTTATAGATGGCCGACTCCAATGTTGAAGAAATGGTGATAGTAAATAATCCACCACAAATTGAGTCATTTATAGCTAGTGATGTAGAGGATGAAGAATTGTTTCATGATCAACAACTGCTAGATGTTGAGGAAGAGGAAGATCCGGTAGCAGGATAATTAATGAGAATTAATGAACATGATGAAGCAATGGCATCACTAATAAAGATAACAGAATATGAGAATAATAAAATGAAGTTTAGGGCAGATATAGCTGAGGGAATGCTACAACATGAGAGGGGAACTAGTCACCGACTAGAAGTACAACTGCACCACGTACAAAGGGGTAGAAAGGAAATTCAGTTAAGACTCCTTATAACATCTCTGGGTGCTCGAGATACTTTTAATGATTTGCAGCGTCGAGTAGTTCGATATCCGGTGGAGGAGAAGAAAATTGCCTATCTGATAGATCGATCTATGGTATGCCACATGATTCAGAATTCCTTTAATGATATCAATGAATTCTAGAAAGTAGTGTAGGTGTTTGAATGCTCAGTATTAGTATGAATAAAGAAGCATTCAAATTTTATAATATAACCAGTGGTATGTAAGCTAGTAGTATGTGTAAACTACTAAGTTATTTTGTACAACTCTTGTGATATATAAATAAACAATATATTTGTGTTATTCAAATTCTTATGTGAATTTTTGTTGTTGTTTTATGTAGAATCATGCCACCAACCAGAAAACCCCAAAGAAAAATGAATAATGATGATAATTCTATCCAGCAATTAGTAGACCTTATGTTAAGAGCTATGAATAGACCTATGAACCAAAACACATATTTTAAAGATTTCAAATTAGTTGGACCATCTGAATTTAAAGGTACATCAGAACCTGTCGATGCACAAATTTTGATTTCTGAAATAGAGAAATTTTTCCTAGTAACCAATGTCAATAATAATCAAAAGACAACTTTTGCAACCTTTTTCTTGAAAGGTGAGGCTAATTACGGGTGGGAATCAACCAAGGGTCGGGTAGAAACTGAAATTATTCTTTAGGATAGATTCAAAGAGTTGTTCTTTAAAAAGTATTTTTCCAAATCCTTGAAAGATCGTATCGAAGTAAAATTTATAGAATTAAAACAAGGAGACCTGACTATAACTCAGTATACAGCCAAGTTCAACGAACTATCCAGGTTTGCTCCTCATCAGGTAACCATTGAACTTAGAAAGACTCGTAGGTATCAGAAAAGTTTGAAACCTCAGATACAAAGTAAGTTGTCAGTACTCCAAATAAAGACTTTCTCAGAAATACTCTAGAAAGCTACTATAGCCGAAAGCGAAAATGAAAGTCTCACTAAATTTCACCAGGAAAAGAAGAGTCAAAATGAGAAAGGTAAACTTAGGACCGAACCCAGCTCAGGTGGGTTTAATAACAAACGAAAATGGGATACTACTTTTTCCAATAACCGAGGGAAAAAAGATGGGTAATACTAATAATAACATTAAACCTTGTTTTACTTGTAGAAAGAAACATAAAGGAATATGTTTTCATAGCAAATGTTATAATTGAGGACAATCGGGACATCTTTCTCCACAATGTCCTTTTCCAAATAAAAATAAATATTTTAAATGTGGTTCGTCGGACCATTTCTCAAAGAATTGTCCCCAACCCAAAAACCAAGGAGGAAAAGGGAATAGAGTACCAGAGAATAATCAGTCAACAGTAGCTGTAGTTGGAGTTCAAAATTGACCTACCGCAAGAACATTTAATATGTCGGTGAGGGATGTTGTTGCTCCACAGGACGTGGTGACAGGTATCATCCCTATCAACACTTTAAATTCTTGTTCTTTTGTGTCTAAAAGGTTTTCTAAAAACTTGAATATACCTTGTGAAAATTTAGAAAAACCTTTTTGTGTAGAAATTACGAATAATGAAAGGATTCCGGTTAAAACCATACACAGGAACTGTAGTGTGGTAATAAAAGGACACAATTTTGTGGTAGATCTTATACCAATTCAGTTAGGAGAATTTGATGTAATTTTAGGAATGGATTAGTTAGTTAACAATAACGCGATGATTGATTGTCATCAAAAACGTATAAACCTTTCTGACTGCATCGAAGTTAAAGGTAGTGTTCAACGGTAGTTGTTCACCTAAGCAATCTCAATGTTTGACTATAGTTCAGGCAGAAAGATTACTTAGAAAGGGTTGTTTAGGGTATTTGGCCTATATAGTTGATACTCGACAGGAAGGAGTAAAACTAGATCAAATACCAATAGTTAAGGATTTTCCCGATGTATTTCCGGATGACGTACCAAGTTTACCTCTAGATAGGGAAATTGAGTTCGTCATTGATCTTGCACCGGGAACGGCACCAATTTCTAAGGCACCGTACATAATGTCATCTATAAAACTGAAAGAGTTACTCATACAATTACAAGAACTCTTAGATAAAAAGTACATACAACGTAGTGTTTCACCCCGGGGAGCACCAATATTAGGTATAAAGAAGAAGGATGGAACTATGAGGTTATGTATAGACTATAAAGAGCTAAATAAACTGACCATTAAGAATAAATATCTTTTAACAAGGACTGATGATTTGTTTGACCAATTAAAGGGGGCCGAACACTTTTCAAAGAATGACCTTAGAACATGTTATCATCAATTAAAGGTAAGAAAGGAGGATGTGCCGAAAACAGCGTTTAGGACACGTTATGGACATTATGAGTTTCTTGTAATGTCTTTTGGATTGACAAATGCATCGGCAGCATTTACGGATTTAATGAATCGAGTGTTTAAACCATGCTTGGACAAATTTGTTGTAGTATTTATCGAAAACACGGGGAGAGCATACTGAACACTTGAGGGTCGTTTTGGAGATATTGCGAAAGAAATAACTTTATGCAAAGTTTTCCAAGTGTGAATTCTGGTTAAAGAGAGTTAAATTTTTAGGTCATGTAATTGACAAGAATGGAATATCAGTAGATCCAACTAATATCGAAATAGTTATGAATTGGGAACAACCAACAACTCCAACAGAAGTAAGAAGTTTTCTCAGTTTAGCGGGTTATTATCGGTGGTTTATAAAAGATTTTTCAAAAATAGCAACCCCACTAACCAACTTAACTCGAAAGACAGTGAAATACGTCTGAACAGATAAATGTGAAGAGAGCTTGGAATAGTTGAAAAAGCAACTAAGCATGGCTCCAGTATTTTCTTTACCAAATGATGTAGGAGGCCTTGTAGTATTTGGTGATGCATCACACAGAGGTTTAGGGTATGTGTTGATGCAACATGGGAAAGTGAATGCTTATGCATCACGACAACTCAAATATTATGAGAAGAGATATCCTACTCATGACCTAGAGTTAGCCGCGGTAGTTTTTGCTCTAAAAATTTGGAGACATTACTTGTACGAGGAGAAGTGCGAGATATATACAGATCATAAAAGTCCGAAATATATTTTTACACAAAAAGAACTAAATTTAAGGCAGAGAAGATGGTTAGAACTGATCAAGGATTTTAATTGTGAAATCTTATATCATCCCGGTAAAAGTCAATGTCGTAGCTGGCGCGTTGAGTAGAAAGAATCAGGGAAAGTTGAACACAATAACCACCAATGATAGGTTAATAAAAGATTTTGAAAAATTAGAAATTGAGGTGGAATGTCCAACTACCTCTGCCCAAAAATTATTCATTATAAAGGGAGTTTCATCTTTACTTGATAGAGTCAAAGAGATGCAGGAAACGGATGAAGAATGTCAGAAGTATAAGTCTAGTCTAAATCATATTAAGTATAATAATTTCAGAATAGATAAGGATGGAATAATAAGATATGAAGATAGAATCTGGGTTCTGTTAAATCAAGCCTTAAAAGATGAAATCTTAAATGAAGCTCATAATTCTATATTTGTCATACATCCTGGCAGTACTAAAATGTACAAAGATTTAAGTCAACACTTTTGGTGGTCGAATATGAAAAGAGAAATAACTGAATGGGTATGCAAATGTCTCACGTGTCAAATGGTTAAGGATGAGCATCAAAAGCCGAGTGGTTTACTACAACCCTTATCGATTCCTGAGTGGAAGTGGGAACATATAACCATGGACTTTGTTGTAGGCCTTCCAGCTACACAAAAGGGCCATAATGCAATTTTGGTAATAGTTGACCGTTTAACCAAATTAGCTCACTTTTTTACCTATTAAAGTTACTTATAACGTATATCACCTTGCTAAGTTGTACATTAATGAAATTATCTCTAGGCATGGAGTGCCTGTTTCTATAGTATCAGATCGAGATCCACGTTTTGCTTTAAATTTTTGGAAAAGCTTTCAGAAACACTTAGGAACACAATTAAGATTGAGTACAGCTTCTCACCCTTAGACTGATGGATAGAGTGAGAGAATCATACAAACATTAGAGGATATGTTGAGAACATGTATCATAGACTTCAAAGGAAGTTGGGAAGATCAGTTGTATAGGAGAAAATATAGAACACCTTTGTGTTGGGATGAGGTCGGGGAAAGACAAATGCTAGGACCTAAAAACACATGAAATTCGTATTTTTCTGATAAAATGGCTATTTATTATGAATTATTGAAATTTCTGATTATTGTTTAAATGATAAAATATTTTGGAAATTTCTAGAATTAGTGGGCCCCACTTTTGGTTGGTTAGAAATCTGCTGAAATTTTATTTCAAATGTGGTGGGCATGAATAGCCATCAGGTAGCAAGTTAAGTCTGCTTCGGCGTTCTAACATTTTCCTATAAATAGGGTGCGTAGTTAAAATTGAAAATCACACCAGAAACAAGTTTTCTATATATATATATATATATATATATATATATATATATATATATATATATATATATATTATCGAGCTTATTTTGTGAGTATTTAGATACTTTGAGAGTTGCTTTTCAGTGCAAGTTTCTTCGACTTTACATCTGATATTCCGGTCAGAAATATAATTATTTTGAGGTAAGGGGTGTTATTTTCTTCTTGTATGATATTATTTTCTTCAAAATCATTATGTTGAATTATTAATATGAATTTTATTGTGAAATTTCTACCTTTTTGTGTCGGGGTTACTATTCACGTATACGACATTGTTCACGTATACGTTACTATTCATGAATACGGCACTATTCACAGAAAAATAAAATTTTCTCCTCTTTGTCCCAAATGTCTATTATGGTTACTATCTTTGATTGTATCCATATTTTGATCTTTATTCTTAAATTTTACTCCATTATGGTTTATTATGGAATATTTATAAACTTGAATTATCTAAAGTACGAATCTCCAATCTTTATCTTTTTTCTCTTATTGGATTCATTCTCTAAAATATTTTTCATCATCCTCAGTCCTTAATAATGATACTTGATGAATATCTTTGGCATGTAGTGCAAAGATGAATGATTAACTGATGAATATCTTTGGCCCGTAGTGCAAAGATGAACAGGTGTTGAGATGAACATGACCAACTGGTAATACAAATGAATATCTTTGGCCTGTAGTGCAAAGATAAATATTTGATTCAAGATGTATATTGATTGATATTACATGGATAAAATATTGATGATGGACTTTTAAATCTTAGAAGATAGTAGAATTCATTCTCTATTTGACTCTACTAATGGATTGATGTTTCCGCAACAGTTGTTGATCTAAAACTTGTTGTCTATTATATTTTGTCAGATTTTTCCCTGTTAAAAACTAATAATAATTTGTTGTATATTATCTTAGTCATAATATTCTTACTGGGCTAGTTGAGCTCACCCTTTTCCTTTTTGTTCCGTTGTTCTTCTCAGGAGGAAAGAATTTAGCAGGAACTAACTGGGGTATGGAGTGATGATTCAAGATAGTTGTTTTAGTAGTCCTCACTATTTTGTAAAATAGTGTATCAATAATTGTAATGAGAACTCATTTTGAGTTTGAATACTGTTTATTAGACAATATTTGTATTTAAACTCATAGTGTTGTGTTGTCATATTTTGCACGACAATTGTATTAATAAAGTTGTATTTTTTTTGTACCATTTATTTGGCGACTCATAATAGGTGATGTATACCTATTTTGGGGGCGTCACAATTGGTATCAGAGCTTAGGGATATGGTCTCTGGCGGAGATCAGGGAATAGAACTAGGAGGGGAGAGATGAGTAAATCCTTCGCTAGTGTGTCCTACCTAAGCTTATTTATTGGTCGGTCATAATATAGGGATATTATGTGATATACTAATTTGTTTAATTAACCCTTGTTTTGTGGTAGTATTTGAGAATGGCAGCCGAGAACGTTAATAATGGAGTAAATGAGACCGTAGAGACACCTTTAATCACCACCCAGGGGAACGTGCAATAGAAAGGCAATATTCCTCCTACAAACAACACTACCGAACAAATGATGAATGATGGGATGTTTAGAAGTTTTTTGCAGTTCATGCAAAATCAGACGAGGGAGACTCCGGGTGGAAATGATAGCAACGCATGACTTGTCATAGCCAAGCAGCTCAAAGAGTTGGGACTACCAGAATTTACGGGAAAGCTGGATCCGATCAAGGCAGAAATGTGGGTCAAGCAAATTATCAAGATATTCGATGTCTTGGGATGCACGGAGGAACAGAAGGTTCCATTCGCCACCTTTATATTCCGTGGTGAGGCAGATTACTGGTGGGAGCCTGTGAAGCGTACCTAGCCAGCCGCACTCAACATGTGTTGGGAAACGTTTCAAAAACTGTTTAATGACAAGTACTTTCCTGAAAGTATTCGTCATATGAAGGAGGTAGAGTTTATCATACTGGAACAAAAAAATATGACGGTGTCTCAGTACGAGGCGAAGTTTGCAGAGTTATCCAGGTTTGCATCTCGTTTGGTCGAGAATGAGGAACGAATGACGAGGATGTTTTTGATAGGTCTAAAACCCGAGATTCGGCAATATCTTATCTCTCATAAATTTTCTTTATATTCAGATGTTGTAAACATGGCTCAATTATTAGAGCGAGATAATGAGTATGTTCAACCAAGGGACCACAACCAGGGTCATACCGGTGGCGGCAGCCATCGGATCAATGAAAACCAGCAGGGATGAAAGCATTCGGACAAAAGCGGTAACCACTCTGGTGGTAATCGTGGTCGTGATAATAGAAGGAGCGAGTCGGGAGGAGATTCCAAGAAGAGAATGTACAACAATGATAATGTGAAGACGTCAGCACAAACATCAATTGTTTCTAGGGGAGGAGAACGAGCACCGGTTGTTTGTTACAAATACGAGAAAGAGGGACATATCAGCCCAAACTGCCCACAACAATCCAAGGTGTGTTATAACTGTGGAAAGGAAGCTCATATAGCTAGAGATTGTCTTGTAGCGAAACCAAGTCCAATGGGAATGGTGACTCCTGAGGCTGTTCCAGAAAAGTCAAAGTCAACGGTTCCTGGAAGAGCGTTTGTCGTGACTGGCCAAAACGCGAGGAACCCTAACGAGGTGATCACGAGTAAGCTAATCATAAACTCTTGCGAAGTTTATACCTTATTAGATATCGATTCTACCCATTCTTTTATCTCTCCTGCTTGTGCTCAACGTTTGAACTTGACTCCAGAGAAGTTAGACCTTGACTTATCTGTTAAGACTCCGTTAGGAGAAACTTTCATTACATCTACTGTTTATAAATCTTGCTTGATTCAAGTTGGTACAAGCACATTACCTGTCGATCTTATTTCTTTTAAAATACTTGCATTTGATGTGATTTTAGGGATTGATTGGTTAACTATTTATCATGCCAAAATTGATTATTTTCGTAAGGTTGTTAGTTTTAATATTCCTAATCAACCTGTTATGCGAATTCAAGCTACCAAACCACTAAAATCAATCACTGTCATATCAAGCCATAAAGCTATTCATTTATTGAAAAACAGATGTCAAGCTTTCTTAGCCCATGTTACGTACTTGAACAAAAACACGTCAGATTTGAATAATATTTCTGTTGTTAGTGAATTTCCTGACGTTTTTCCTGAAGAACTTCCCGGTCTACCCCAAGAACGTGGAGTTGAATTCTTTATTGACCTTGAACCTGGTACAAAGCCCATTTTTAAAACCCCATATCGAATGGCTCCTATTAAACTTTAGGAGTAAAAAGTCCAACTACAGGAGTTGTTAGACATCGGTTTCATTCGTCCTAGTACATCTCCTTGGGGTGCTCCTGTTTTATTCATGAAGAAGAAAGACGGGAGTATGCGACTTTGTATTGACTACCGTGAATTAAATCATGTCACCATCAAGAATAGGTATCCGCTACCTTGCATTGATGACTTTTTCGACAAGTTGCAAGGAGCACAATTCTTTTCAAATACCGATCTTCGTTCTGGATATCATCAACTGAAGATTAAAAGTGATGATATTCCAAAGACTGCCTTCAGAACTTGGTACGGGCATTATAAATTCTTAGTCATGTCTTTTGGATTGACTAATGCTCCTGCTGCTTTCATGGATATGATGAACCGTGTATTCAAGAAATATTTGGATCAGTTTGTTGTTGTCTTTATTGATGACATCATTATCTATTCTAAAAGCCGTGAAGATCATGAGCACCATTTGAAGCTGATACTTTCAAGGCTTCGCGATAATAAGCTATATACTAAGCTGAAGAAATGCGAGTTCAGGCATGAGGAAGTAGCATTTCTTGGGCACGTGGTGTCAAAACATGGAGTATCTGTTGACCCGGCAAAGATTGAAGCCATACAAAGTTGGGAGCAACCGAAGTCGGTGACCGAAGTACGTAGCTTTATGGGCTTAGCTAGTTATTATCGGAGATTCGTGGAAGGATTTTCTCGAATCGCTACTCTGTTAACTCAGCTAACTCGGAAAGATATAAAATTTGTATGGAACGAGGAATGCGAGAAGAGTTTCCGAAAGCTCAAGAGGAGACTCATTTCGACACCTATTTTGACAATACCATCTGGTTCGGATGGATTTGTTATCTACAGCGATGCTTCAGGCGAAGGGTTAGGATGTGTTCTCATGCAACATGGGAAAGTCATAGCCTATACCTCGCGACAACTTAATA
Source organism: Panax notoginseng (assembly GCA_016801055.1). NCBI lineage: Eukaryota > Viridiplantae > Streptophyta > Magnoliopsida > Apiales > Araliaceae > Panax > Panax notoginseng. The sequence goes on along the minus strand of CM029013.1, from coordinate 114,937,600 downwards.
AATACGAGAGGAATTTCCTACACATGATCTAGAGTTGGCAGCAGTCATTTTCGCATTGAAGATTTGGAGACACTACCTTTATGAGGAGAAAGTAGAGATTTATACGGATCATAAAAGCCTCAAATATTTCTTCACCCAAAAGGAACTCAACATGCAGCAACGACGTTGGCTCGAGCTGTTGAAAGATTACGATCATACCATCCAATACCATCTTGGAAAAGCAAACATGGTAGCTGACGCATTGAGTAGAAGATCATATGCGGGTACGAGTGTGATATTGTCAACATAAAGGCCCATTTTGTATGACTTACAAAGGATGGAGATAGAGGTAAAGGCTCCAAGTACCCACGTGATGATATCAAACATACAAGTACAACCGACTTTAATCGATAAAGTTAAAGCTACTCAAGCTACGGACATGGAGCTGATGCGTATGAAGAAGAAAGTACAAGAAGGTGTTGTTCCAGAAGCAAGAATCGATGAAGAAGGAATACTTCGAGTCAACTCCAGACTTTGTGTTCCTAACGATTCTGACTTGAAGCATAGAAACATGATGGAGGCACACAACACACCATTTGCAATCCATCCTGGGAGTACCAAAATGTATCATGATCTTTGACATATAATTTGGTGGAGAAATATGAAGAGAGTGATCGCGGAGTTTATCTCGAGGTGTTTAACTTGTCAACGAGTAAAGGCGGAGCATCAAGTGCCAAAAGGTCCATTGCAATCACTTGAGATCCCGAAATGGAAGTGGGAACACATTACCATGGATTTCGCTATAGGTCTTCGCAAAGTTTCTCCAGGCATACATGCGATTTGGGTTATTATTGATAGATTAACCAAGTCTGCTCATTTCTTGCCTATACGGGAGACTTATTCCCTATAACGTCTTGCTCATATGTATGTGAATGAGATTGTGAGATTGCATGGCATACAAGTATCCATAGTTTCGGATTGTGACTCCTGATTCACTTCATGATTTTGGGTTAGCTTGCAGAAAGCTATGGGCACGAATTTACGATTCAGTTCGGCATACCATCCTCAAACGGACGGGTAATCAGAAAGAACTATCAAACTCTTGAAGATCTATTAAGACTCTGTGTCCTGGATTTTAAAGGGAGTTGGGATAAGTACTTACCATTGGTGGAATTCTCTTAAAACAACAGTTATCAGGAAAGTATAGGTGTGGCTCCATTCGAAGAGTTGTATGGATGAAAGTGTCGTTCTCTAGTATGCTGGGATGAGGTAGGTGAAGCAACGTTGTTGGGACCAGAATTGGTACGCATGACTACAGAAAAGATCCAAATGATCTGACAATGTATACAAATGGCACATGATCAACAAAAGAGTTATGCGGATCTTCATCGAAAGGACGTGGAATTTAATATTGGGGATCATGTATTGTTACGTATTGCTCCATGGAAGGGAGTTACAAGATTTAGGAAGAGAGGAAAGCTCAATCCAAGATTTATTGGTCCATTTAAAATTCTTGTCCGAATAGGAAATGTGGCCTATAGACTCGCATTACCCCCAAGCATGTCTTGTGTTCATAATATTTTTCACATATCTATGCTTCGTAAATATGTGAAAGACCCGAACCACATAATTGAGTTAGAACTAGACGAGATAGCCGAAGATTTAACGTACGAGAAGGTACCTGTTAAGATCTTGGATAGGAAAGAGCATGTCCTACGCACCAAGGTTATACCACAAGTTAAGGTTTTATGGAGAAACCATGCTATTGAAGAAATGACTTTGGAGTTGGAATTGAAAATGAAAGCGAGGTACCCTCAACTTTTCAAAACACCAAGTACGTACGTCAATTTTGAGGACGAAATTTCATAAGGAGGGGAGGTTGTAAGACCCCGACTTATTATAAATAAAATTAAATTTCCCCTATTCATTATCTTGAAATAATAAGGAGTTAATTTGATATAATACTTTGGTTATGGGTGAAATTTACAAATTGTGCAAAATAAGTAAGTGGTTATAAAATATTCATTATTATCGGGGAATATTCGTTTGGTCGTGGAATATTCTTTCTGTCGGGGAATATTCGTACGACGGCGCAGCCATTTGTGGGCCCCATAACGAAAAACGATTGAATGAAGAAAATAACAAATTTGAGTTTTTACAAATAACGACGTAGTTGTTACCGTTAACACTGTTGGAATACCCGGTGGTTAAAATATAGTAAAACACGTGGTTGCACAGTAGCACACGGTTTTGCACAGTATTTTTGAATTATTGATCCTTACGTAAGAAGGCACTACTCAATAATTGTTATAGTAATTATTGTTCAATATTTTATTGATTCAATAATTACTACGTTGATATTATATATTATTGTTATTTTAATAATTGTTACTGTACAGTATCTCCATTACCAGATCAATAATTCATATTATTTGAATAATATTATTAGATAGCAGTATTGATAATGTCTAAATATGTTCTGTCTAAGGAGAGGTTTGGTCACCTAATTGCGAGCCAGTAAGGAGAAATACTTATCAGAAAGCCCCCTCTTTCCTAGGAACGACCTGGTTGTCATAATTGTGATTCTGTAATATTATTTGTGAATAATTAATTATTGATTTATATGAAAAGAAAATATTTATTTTATGTGGTTATAAATGTTGGATATATTTATTGTGGTTGTAAATGGAGGAATTAATGCTGAGGTATTTTATCAGTATTTTGGAGGAATGGAGGTATTAAAAATCGTCCGTATGTGGATTTCAGACATTTTTTGTTTGGAATTTGGAAAAACTTTCTTCTACAAAGTTGTAGAGAATTGAATTTTCTATGGAAAACACATAAAATTTGTATTTTTCTGATAAAAGGGCTATTTATTATGAATTATTGAAGTTTCTGATTATTATTCAAACGATAAAATATTTTAGAAATTTCTAGAATTGGTGGGCCCCACTTTTGTTGGTGAGAAATGTGCTAAAATTTTATTTCAAATGTGGTGGGCATGAATAGCAACAGGTAAAGCCATCAGGTAGCAGGTTAAGTCTGCTTCGGCGTTCTAGCATTTTCCTATAAATAGGGTGTTAGTTAGATTTGAAAATCACACCAGAAAAAAGTTTTCTCTCTCTCTATATTATCGAGCATATTTTGTGAGTATTTAGACACTTTGAAAGTTGTTATTCAGTGCAAGTTTCTTTGGCTTTACATCCAATATTCTGGTAAGAAATACTATTATTTTGAGGTAAGGGGTGTTATTTTCTTCTTATATGATATTATTTTCTTCAATATCATTATGCTGAAATATTAATATGAATTTTATTATGGAATTTCTACCTTTTTGTGTCGGAGTTACTATTCACGTATACGGCATTGTTCACGTATACATCACTATTCATGAATATGACACTATTCACAGAAAAATTAAATTTTCTCTTCTTTGTCCCAGATGTCTATTATGGTTACTATCTTTGATTGTATCCATGTTTTGATCTTTATTCTTAAATTTTACTCCATTATGGTTTATTATGGAGTATTTATAAACTTGAATTATCTAAAGTACGAATATCTAATATTTATCTTTTTATCTTATTGGATTCGTTCTCTAAAATATTTTTCATCATCCTCAGTCCTTAATGATGATACTTGATGAATATATTTGGCATATAGTGCAAAGATGAATGATTAACTGATGAATATCTTTGGCCCGTAGTGCAAAGATGAACAAGTGTTGAGATGAACATGACCAATTGGTGATACAAATGAATATCTATAGCCTATAGTGCAAAGATGAATATTTGATTCAAGATGTATATTGATTGATATTACAGGGATAAAATATTGATGATGGACTTTTAAATCTTAGAAAATAGTAGAATTTATTTTCTACTTTACTCTATTAATGGATTGTTGTTTTCACTGCAGTTGTTGATCTAAAACTTGTTGTCCATTATATTTTATCAGATTTTTTCCTGCTGAAGACTAATGATAATTTGTTGTATATTATCTTAGTCATAATATTCTTTACTGGGCTAGTTGAGCTCACCCTTTTTCCTTTTTGTTCCATTGTTCTTCTTAGGAGGAGAGAATTTAGCAAGAACTAGTCGGGATATGGAGTGATGATTCAAGATAGTTGTTTTAGTAGTCCTCATTATTTTGTAAAATAGTGTATCAATAATTGTAATGAGTATTCCTTTTGAGTTTGAATATTGTCTATTAGACAATATTTGTATTTAAACTCACAGTGCTGTGTTGTCGTATTTTGCATGACAATTGTATTAATAAAGTTATATTTATTTCTGTACCATGTATTTGGCGACTCAGAATAGGTGATGTATACCTATTTTGGGGGCGTCACACTTCCCCTCCCTACATTTCCCTTCGGACAATTCCGGACCAGATGATCGGTCGACCCACACGCAAAACAACCTTGTACCTTCTTCGGATGGGGACAATTGGGTGACATGTGCCCCTCATGACCATAGTTATAATAGACACTTTGTTTCTTCAAACAAACTCCTTGATGATGCTTCCCGCAAACTACACACGGTGCACCTTTCTTCCTAATCTCTACTGGATTATTTCCTGAATTAATATCACAATCCCTCTTATACTTATTAATATCACTACCTCCACTACCATCTATCATATTATTTCCTTCAACCTCTTTTCTTTGTTCTTAACTATTCGTTAATACAGCTTCTGTGACGCCCCCAAATCCAAGTTCTCAAACCCCGGGTTTGGTGCTCACTAACCATCATCAACATAAGCATTCTCTATATACAATTGCGGAATAATAAATATACATAGTCCATTATAATAAAGTCTTATACAATATCCCAAGGTCTATTACCTTAACATAAACATATCTTACTTAAGTTACATAAAATAACACAAAAGATTTACATAAACATTAAACATAGTATTTCATGATACTTAAACATTTATATTAACTATTCTTGGACCTTTCCATTGCCCTTGTCCTTCTTACTTTAACTCTCTGGCTTAGTTGAAATAAATGTCATGATATAGCAAGAGTAAGCAACTAATTTGCCTAGCAAGTTTAAGTACAAAGAAGATATATCATGATTAGCAAGAAATTTATCGTTCAATATTCCACAATAGAAATTAATTATACAAGAACATGAATTAAGTCTTGATAACTGAATATTCGAATAATTGAATAACAGATACTGAGTGGTCATAATGACCATGAACATATGCTAAGGTTGTTAGTATTTAAACTGGTCCTTTTAATAAGTTTTGGTAATCAAGGGGATCAGCCTTTCATACCCGGTGTATTATGCATAAACACTTAATATACGAGCAATAATTATTTTTCAATAATGCTTTAATCAACCTGTTCTTTTTCTCAGTCTTGAGTCCTTACTAAATCAATTGGTGAAGAACAACGTTTAACAACATATTTGATTTAACAAATTTAAACATACTTGATCTAGCTGATACAATTAGCATAGATCCATATCTTAAATAGTTCATGAATAAAAGAACTTTAACTAATTCACAGTTCAATAATAATAGAGCATGAATTTAATTGCACTGAGTGCGAGTATCAATAATCAATATAGATGTGAATAATAAATAATAATTATTCACTAACATGCTTTGAAAAGAATAACTCATGTTTGAGTTAGAGAACTTGCCTCGACTGAGATCTACTGCTACACAATTTAATTTAATCTCTTTATTGTAAAAATCTATCATTGTTAAGATTGATCTTACAATTAGCATATCATACTTTATATCATAATAAAATTAATCTATCAGTAATTTAGTTAACACTTAACCACATAATCAATTATTTGAAAATATCTTTATTATTATCATTCGTTGATAATATTTTAATTACTTTTTCATATACCTTATGATTTAACATTTAATCTTTTCTTTTACTAGCTCTTCTATATAATCTAGTAAGATGAATACTAACATCATAGTCTAGATTATACAAACATGCAATCCAGCCACCTGGATTGGCTAATCCAGTAAACTGGATTCAACAAACTTCCAATCCAGCAAGCCTGAATTCTAAATCCTTTAATCCAGCAAGCCTGGATTCTAAATCCTTTAATCCAGCAAGCCTAGATTTCAAATCCTTCAATCCAGCAAGCTGGATTCCATATCTCCTTTACGAAAATACCAAATCAACTTATTATTTTTCTATCTTTTGGTCACACTTATATACATGTATTTAATGCACAAAAAGTATTTTTTCGTAATTTTTCAATTTCTTTTAGTATTTTTCAAAAATCATTTTTAGTGTGTGGCTTAAGAAATTAGCCCCATCATGCACAACTCCAGAAATTCCCATCTCTTGGAATAATCTTCTACATGTTAACATGACCCTTCAGTTTAAATTTCGTGGCCATCGGAGCTATAGAACTCCGGTTATGGCAATTTTTGTCCGAAAAAACCCAAATATTGATATGGTCATAACTTGGTCATTTTAAGTCAGAATGAGTTCATTTTGGGACAGGGGCTACTTTATGTCATATATTTTCATGTCCCAAAATGCTGGAATTTATTCCATAATTTAAGTGACCGAAATTGTCCTTGCAAAATTCTGGGCAGATTATTTTTGGGATTTTTAGCTTTTTCCTACTTTGCGAAAATCAGTCCGTACGGAAATCTACAACTCCTTTATCTATGATTCCACTTGGGTTTTAAACATAACTCATCATATTATCGTCCCAAATTTTTCTATAAATTTTAAATGTCAGAAAAATGACGAAAATACCGCTAGCATTGACTGTCCAAAAATAATTTATTTTTCTTTCTAAAGACAAAACTATTTTTGCTAAAATTATTGTTACAACTTGTGTATTCAACATTTTTGAGTGCTACCACTTGGGTTTAGTAGTTAACATACATATCTAGCACCTCTCTTTTACGGATCACAAAAAGAAGGTGTAGATCACAAATGGTAGTCGATCAAAGGAAGTGAAAAAAACTAGAGTTTTCTAACAAAATAAAACTAGTTTCTCTTATATCCTTTTGATTCACTTTCTAACACCCAAATATCTTAGATCCATACATGAAACCATATAAAACATGTAGATAAAGTGTTTTAAATCTCAAGATCATAAACCTTAACTAACCAAAAATAAACAAAATAAAAAGAATAAGCTAGTTTAGTTTTCACCTTGATTTTCGGGCACACTTTCTTTCTCTTCCAAAGTAGAAGGTAAACTTTAGATGCATCAATGGTAAAACTCCTTCCTCTCTCTCTCCTCTCCAACGAATTTCTCTCCCTCTCTCTCTCTTATATATTTTTTCTTGGTTAGCTAAAGAGAAAGTAAGATGAAATAAACTAAAAGATGAAAGAGAATATGGTTTAATGTGTTGGACAAAGATCTATAGATACAATAGTATATCTATACATTTTCTACTAGCCTACCTCCTCTCTCTATCTCTTAATTATTACAAGATTACTTACTAATATGTTGGCTCCATAAACAAAATGACACCTAGCCCATTAAGTAAATATCTTTTGGAAGATGCGGAACATGTAATAATTAGATTCATCCCCCTTTTTTCTCTCCTTGCTTAGCCGGCCAAGTGGCCTCCTTATCTCCAAGTCTTGCTTTTGTTTATATTGAAATATCTAGTATACAAAATGTCTAAAGTATCCTCTTCAATTGGGCTACAAGTTGGGCCATCAATTTCATCTTTTGGAGCTTTTAATTAACTACTTTGGCTTAGTAATTAACATGTACTTGAGCCTCCACAATTAAATAATTGTGCTACTAGCGTACTTGCCCATTAAATTTAATAGTGGGCTAGCTTAACAATCAAATTATCTACAAGTCCAATGCTTAAATAAATTATTGTGCGTGTATAAATTACTTGTCATCCTTATTACTTAGTAATATTAACCCTATTATCACATGAACTATTACTCATTGTTATTAATATTTACACATTAACATCAATCAATAATGTTAATTAACTTACATAACCCAATTAGACTTGTCTTATTCAAGTTTATTGAGTATTTAATTAGGGTTTAACACTTTATATCTATTTTCTAGATTATTAAAATACTTAGGTTAGTTCACTAACTTAATTAACTTATTAGTGAGACTTCCTTTAAATATTATAGCATATTATTCACATAATCACTTAATCATCCATATTATATTACATATTATTTAATATATTTATTTACAATGTACCACATAAATTCTTGATTATTACATTCTCTCTTCCTTATAAGAATTTCATCCTCAAAATTTCATTATGCTTACTCAAAAAGATTCAGATAATTCTTCCTCATCTTTTTTTCAAGCTTCCACGTAGCCTCTTCAGCATTGTGGTTTCTCCATAGGACTTTGACAGAATGTATAACCTTATTTCTCAATTTCTGCTCTTTCCTATCCAAAATTTCTATAGGAAACTCCTCGTACGATAAGTCCTTCTCGAATTGAATCAGCTCATAGGATATCACATGCTTGTAATCCAGCTTGTACAGACAAAACACTGACACATGAAACACATTGTGAATATGTTCCAGTTCAGGAGGTAGAACTACCTCAAACGCCACTTCCCCTATCTTCTTCAGTATTTCAAACGGTCCAATAAACCTTGGACTCAGTTTACCTTTCTTCCCAAATCTTATCTTCCCCTTCTAAGGAGATACCATCAGAAATGCGTAGCTTCCCACTTCTAAATCTCTTTTCTTGCAATGAATATATGCGTACTTCTTTTGTCGATCCTGAGCTGCTACTAGTCGAGATCTTATCACTTTGATGATCTCTGCAGTCTGCTGCACCAATTCTGGCCATAACATTATTTTTTCACCTACCTCGTCCCAACATAAGGGTGTTCTGCACTTTCTCCCATACAGGGCTTCATACGGTGGCATAACAATGCTTGCATGATAACTATTATTATATGCAAACTCTACCAGTGAAAGATGATCTTCCTAGCTTCCCTTGAAATCCATCACACAGACTCTGAGCATGTCTTCTAATGATTGAATCGTTCTCTCACTTTTCCCATATGTCTGTGGATGATACGCAGTACTCAACCTTAATTGTTTCCCCATTCTTTCTTGAAGACTCTTCCAAAAGTTTGACGTGAAGCGCGGATCTCTATCAGACACAATTGATACTGGCACTCCATGTCTCAAAATTATCTCTTTGATATACAACTTGGCTAACTGATCTAAAGTATACCTGATCTTGATCGACAAAAAGTGTGCTAACTTAGTAAGACGGTCGACAATTACCCACATCGCGTCATGACCCTTTTGTGTCGCTGGAAGTCCTACCATAAAATCCATCGTGATGTGGTCCCACATCCATTCCAGAATTTCCAATGGATGTAATAGTTCACTTGGACGTTAATGCTCTGCCTTGACTCTTTGACAAGTTAAACAGCAGCTGACGCATTTAGCAACCTTTCTCTTCATGTTTGGCCACCAATAATGTTGATGCAAATCTTGATACATCTTCATGCTTCCCGGGTGTATCGAATATCTCGTATTATGCGCTTCTTGCAAAATCTCTTCTTGTAACTCTGGAACTGCAGGTACCCAAATTCTTCCTTCAAATCTCAACAATCCAGTGTCGTCGATCTTATACTTCAGCTCTTCCCCTTCAACCAACCGCATCTTTATGTTACCGCATTCTTCATCATTCCCTTATGCTTCTTTTACCTTGTCTAATAAAGTCGAACTTGCTTCCATTTCTATTACTTTATCCGAATCCTTCAGATTTTTCACCTCCAACTCCATTTTCTCCATTTCTCTTACTAATTCTTCCTGGTCTGTCAATACAAATAACTTTTCTTGGCTTTTCCTGCTTAAAGCATCTGCTACTACATTGGCCTTCTCGGGATGATATAGAATATCATAATCATAGTCCTTGATCAATTCTAACCATCTCCTCTGCCTCATATTTAATTCCATCTATGTAAAGATGTACTTCAGACTCTTATGATCTGTGTATATCTCACACTTTTCTCCGTAGAGATAATGTCTCTAAATCTTAAGGGCAAATACTACCGCAGCCAATTCAAGGTCATGGGTAGGGTATCCCTTTCATATTCTTTTAACTGTCGTGACGCGTACGCAATGACTTTACCATTCTGCATTAATACGTAACCTAGTCCTTTGTGTGATACGTCACTATACACTGTAAAACCTCCCGTACTATCTGGTAAAGATAACACAGGTGCTTCACTTAGTCGCTTCTTTAATTCTTGAAAACTTTATTCACACTTTTTCGTCCACACATACTTAACAGTCTTCTTCGTCAGATTAGTTAATGGCGCCCCTATCTTCGAGAAATCCTGAATAAACCTTCGGTAATATCCTGCCAATCCCAAGAAATTTTTGACCTCTGTTGGTGTCTTCGGTTGTCCCCAATTTTTCACCGCTTCTACTTTAGCTGGATCAACAGAAATTCTCTCATTGTCGATGACATGTCCCAGAAATTGAACTCTCTTCAACCAGAACTCACACTTTGAAAATTTAGCATATAACTTCTCTTCCCTTAAGGTTTCTAATACAATTCATAGATGTTCGACATGCTCCTCTTTAGTCTTCGAATACATCAAAATGTTATAAATGAACACCACCACAAATTTATCCAAATTTGGTTTAAATAATCTGTTCATCAAGTCCATAAAAGCTGCTGGAGCATTCGTCAGTCCAAACGACATCACTAAGAACTCATAATGACCGTAACAAGTTCTAAATGCTGTCTTTGGTACATCTTCTGTTCTCACCTTGAACTGATGATAACCAGTTCTCATGTCAATCTTCGAAAAACATCTCGCTCCCTTCAGTTGATCAAACAGATCGTCTATTCTTGGTAACGGATACTTGTTCTTGATTGTCACTTTATTCAATTCTCTATAATCCATACATAACCTCATCGAACCATCCTTCTTCTTTACAAACAACACCGGTGCTCCCCATGGAGATACACTAGGTTGGATGTACTTCTTATCCAACAACTCTTGTAGCTGGATCATCAACTCTTTCATTTCTACCGGAGCCATTTGATACGACGCTTTCGATATCGGCGTTGTCCCCGGTACTAAATCAATCACAAACTCTATTTCTCTGTCTGAAGGAAGTCCTGGAAGTTCTTCTGGAAAGACATCCCCAAACTCATTAACTATAGGTATCTGCCCCATGTCCGAATTCACAACCTGTGTATCCACTACATGAGCCAAATAACCTTTACATCCTTTTTGTAACATTCTCCTGGCTTGCATCATCGTCAGACAACTCATTTGTCTTGGCGACTTGCTACCATAAAATACAACCTTAGACTTATCTGGTATCTTAAGCCGTATGCTCTTTTTCTGGTAATCTATAACTGCCTCATGGTTAAACAACCAATCCATCCCTAAGATAACATCAAATTCTCCTAAGCGTATCGGAATCAAATTCATGCTTAACTTATGTCCCCTTATTTTCACACCATAGTTGTTATGGATAAACTCTACAGGGATCACTTCTTTGTTTGCAACTTCTATATTTATTGGCTTCTTTAACTTTTCACATGGTAAGTTTAATCTTCTAGCAAATTCATTAGACACAAATGAACAGGTAGCTCCCGAATCAAGTAATACGTAGGCATTTATATTATTGATCGGAATAATACTTGACACCACCTCCTTTGATGCAACTGCGTCTTGCACAGTCATGTTGAACGTTCGAGCTGTCGGCTTGCTCTGCTGAACTGGTCCTTTAATGGTTAACTTTATAGAACTGCTCTTGTTTCCACTTCCTCCATCTGTATTCTTCTTCAATGGACAATCCTTGAATCGATGCCCCATTCCTCCACAAGAAAAACAACCACCTTTCTTTGGCTTAGGACAATTTGGTGAAATATGTCCTTCCTGACCACAATTATAACAAACATTTTTCCCTTTCATACACTCTCCAGAGTGATTCTTTCCACACTTTGAACACGCTGCCTTCTTCTACTGAGTATTCCCTTGTTGTGTTCCTGATTCATCGCCACTGTTGTTCCACTTGCGTTTTTTGCTGTTACTGCCACTACTACTGGCACCCTGATGTCAACCTTTAATCTTCTTCTTATTCTTCTCTCGGTTGAATCTAGAAACTGCCTCACTACTACCTTCTGCAATGATGGCTTTTCTTAACAGTGCTGAGAACGTACTAATTTGTAACACTACCACTTTGCTGTGAATCTATGGCCTCAGCCCATTTTTAAACCTAAGTGCCTTTCGTAGTTCTGTATCCACCTGATGAGGTGCGAATCTGGCTAACTCATTGAATTTTGCTGCATATTCAATAACTGACATGTTTTCTTGCTTTAATTCAAGAAACTGCACTTCCATTCTGGCTTGCATGGCCTCTAAGAAATAACTTTCAAAGAATAACTCCTTAAACCTGGTCCATGTCACTACCTCCGTTCCGGCTCTATCTTGGTTCGTCTCCCACCAGTAATTAGCCTCACCTTTCATCAAGTAGATAACAAAAGTCGTATGTTGTTCTTCGACTACCCTAGCAATGATAAAGGCCTTTTCCATCTCTTTCACCCATGTTTGAGCTGCTATGGGGTCCGTAGTTCCGCTGAATTCTGGTGGTCCTACAACTTTAAAATCTTTAAAATTTTCCAATCTATTATTCGCTTACCCCCTTGCTGTAGGTGTACGAGTTCGCATAGCTTGAGCTATAATATCAGCAAAGTTCTACATTGGGTCATCTTGATTCCTTTCATTGTTCACATAACGTTCCTCCCTCTGGTTACAATTTTGACGTCTTGGCGGCATTATCTGATTAAACAAAATCTTAATTTATTACATCGAGTTTAATTATATGATATATCTTCTAAGTGTTTGGAATATAACATGTAGTTTAAACTTTAACAATCATATTATCATAATGTTGTATTAAAGAATTCAACCTGCTGAATTGACTATTCAGCGAGCTGAATATGATATTCAACAAGCTGAATGTGTTATTCAGCAAGCTGAATATGTGAATTAAGTAAGATGAATATGTTAATTCAGCAAGCTGAATTGACTAATTCAGCTTGCTGAATTAACATATTCATCTTACTTAATTCACATATTCAGCTTGCTGAATAACACATTCAGCTTGTTGAATATCATATTCAGCTTACTGAATAACACATTTAGCTTGCTGAATTAACATATTCGATTTACTGACTTTTTAAATAGATAGCTTGTCATTTTAATTCTTAATACTTTTCTATTTGATCCAACATGTAATTATAATAATGCATTTATATTCATATACCAAATTTTAGCGTCAAATACTTACATACTTGGCATATTTTTATAAATGCTAACTATCCCATTTTTAAACATCAAAAGATGGGATCTACCAAAAGACATACTCCCCTACACACCTAAGATGGGGATACATCATATTTACATACTACCTCATACAGTCTGAGCTTTACATCAAGCATAAAACCCTAATAAACAAAAGGGGTCCTACTACATCTATATACAATAGAAAGCTAATAAACTATCACTGCGCGTCTGGAGAGGGTGCGCCTGAATACTCCAGCTCTGGTGGAAAGAGTCCATCCATAAGTCGACATCTAACAGCTCGACTCGACTCGCCTATGTCAAAGGATCTCCTCACTCCTACTTGGTGACTAGTATATGCTGCATCTAAAGCCCGTCCCAAGGACTCCATCCTAACTCGTCCAGCCTCTGCCTCAACCTCTAACTGATCCACTCTTCTCGCTGCTCGTACCCAGGCATCCTCAACTCAGATCCTATCAGCGATCTCTAAGTCAAACCTTAGGTGTAACGCCTGATGCTCAATAGTCATTATCGCAAACTTATTCTGCTCTTGTTCTAATATCTATCTCAGCTCAGCATTCTTGGCAACAATATGAGTAGCCAAGGTCGTCTGCTCCTACAACTGTATCTTCATCTCAGCAAGCTCGTTCTGAGCTTGATATGCCAGTTCCTTGTATTGAGTTTCAGTAAACTGATGAGTGACATTCTCCTGCTCTAACTATGTCACTCTATTCCCCAGCGCTATGTTCTCTTCGAACAAATCCTCCATCACATCCTCGACACGCTCGTCACTATCAGCATGATCCTCTACTGGATCTATTAGCTCTTGCGTAACTGTATGGCTACCTTGTCCTTCCTTATGCATCCTATAACCAAACAAACACAACAACAGTATCACAATAAAATATATTCATTGATAAAATGAAACAATATTTTATTATGTACACTCTATACTAGATGAATCTCCACAATCCACCTCTTAGCATACTCTATACAAGTTTTCTTCTAAGGTTATAACCTAGGTTTCGCATCCTAAAGTTTATAACCTACAGCTTTGATACCAATCTGTGACGCCCCCAAATTCGAGTTCTCAAACCCCGGGTTTAGTGCTCACTAACCATCATCAACATAAGCATTCTCTATATACTATTGCGGAATAATAAACATACATTGTTCATTATAATAAAGTCTTATACAATATCCCAATGTCTATTACCTTAACATAAACATATCTTACTTAAGTTACATAATGTAACACAAAAGGTTTACATAAACATCAAACATTGTATTTCATGATACTTAAACATTTATATTAACTATTATTGGACATTTCCCTTGCCCTTGTCCTTCTTACTTGAACTCTCTGGCTTAGCTGAAATAAATGTCAAGATATAGCAAGAGTAAGCAACTAATTTGCTTAGCAAGTTTAAGAACAAAGAAGATATATCATAATTAGCAAGAAATTTATCGTTTAGTGTTCCACAATAGAAATTAATTATGAAAGAACATGAATTAAGTCTTGATAACTGAATATTCGAATTATTGAATAACAGATACTGAGTGGTCATAATGACTATGAACATATGCTAAGGTTGTTAGTATTTAAACTGGTCCTTTTAATAAGTTTTGGTAATCAAGGGGATCAGCCTTTCATACCCGGTGTATTATGCATAAACACTTAATATACGAGCAATAATTGTTTTTCAATAATGCTTTAATCAACCTGTTCTTTTTCTCAGTCTTGAGTCCTTACCAAATCAATTGGTGAAGAACAACGTTTAACAACATATTTGATTTAACAAATTTAAACATACTTGATCTAGCTGATACAATTAGCATAGATCCATATCTTAAATAGTTCATGAATAAAAAGAACTTTAACTAATTCACAGTTCAATAATAATAGAACATGAATTTAATTGCACTAAGTGCGAGTATTAATAATCAATATAGATGTGAATAATAAACCATAATTATTCACTAACATGCTTTGAAAAGAATAACTCAAGTTTGAGTTAGAGAACTTGCCTCGACTGCGATCTACTGATACACAAATTAATTTAATCTCTTTATTGTAAAGACCTATCATTGTTAAGATTGATGTTACAATCAGCATATCATACTTTATATCATAATACAATTACTCTATCAGCAATTTAGTTAACACTTAACCACATAATCAATTATTTGAAAACATCTTTATTATTATCATTCGTTGATAATATTTTAATTACTTTTTCATATACCTTATGATTTAACACTTAATCTTTTATTTTATTAGCTCTTCTTTATAATCTAGTAAGATGAATACTAACATCATAGTATAGATTATACAAACATGCAATCCAGCCACCTGGATTGGCTAATCCAGCAAATTGGATTCAACTAACTTCTAATCCAGCAAGCCTGGATTCTAAATCCTTTAATCCAGCAAGCCTGGATTTCAAATCCTTCAATCCAGCAAGCTAAATTCCATATCTCCTTTACGAAAATACCAAATCAACTTATTAATTTTCTATCTTTTGGCCATACTTATATACATGTATTTCATGCACAAAAAATATTTTTCCGTAAATTTTCAATTTTTTTTTGTATTTTTCAAAAATCATTTTTAGTGTGTGGCTTAAGAAATTAGCCCCATCATGCACAACTCTAGAAACTCCCATCTCTTGGAATAATCTTCTACATGTTAACGTGACCCTCCAGTTTAAATTTTGTGGCGATCGGAGTTATACAACTCCGGTTAGAGCAATTTTTGTCCGAAAAATCCAAATATTGAAATGGTCATAACTTAGTCATTTTAAGTCGGAATGAGCTCATTTTTGGACAGGAGCTATTTTATGACATATATTTTCAAGTCTCAAAAGGCCTGAATTTATTCCATAATTTAAGTGGCCGAAACTACCCTTGCAAAATTTTGGGCATACTATTTTCGAGATTTTTAGCTTTTACCTACTTTGCTAAAATCAGTCCATAGGGAAATCTACAACTCCTTTTTCTATGATTCCACTTGGATTTGAAAGATAACTCATCATATTACCGTCCCAAATTTTTCTAAAATTTTTAAATGTCATAAAAATGATAAAAATACCCCTAGCATTGACTGTCCAAAAATAGTTTATTTTTCTTTCTAAAGACAAAACTATTTTTGCTAAAACAGTTGCTACAACTTGCGTATTCAACATTTTTGAGTGCTACCACTTGGGTTTAGTATTTAACATACATATCTAGCACCTCTCTTTTATGGATCACAAAAAGAAGGTGTAGATCACAAATGGTAGTCGATCAAAGGAAGTGAAAAAAACTAGAGTTTTATAACAAAACAAAACTAGTTTCTCTTATATCCTTTTGATTCACTTTCTAACACTCAAATATGTTAGATCCACACATGAAATCATATAAAACATGGAGATAAAGGGTTTTAAACCTCAAGATCATAAACCTTAACTAACAAAAAACAAACAAAATAAAAAGAATAAGGTAGTTTAGTTTTCACCCTGATTTTCGGGCACACTTTCTTTCTCTTCCAAAGTAGAAGGTAAACTTTGGATGCATCAATGGTAAAACTCTTTCCTTTCTCTCTCCTCTCCAACGAATTTCTCTCCCTCTCTCTCTCTTCTGTTTTTTTTCTTGGTTAGCTAAAGAGAAAGTAAGATGAAATAAACTAAAAGATGAAAGAGAATATGGTTTAATGTGTTGGACAAAGATCTACAGATACAATAGTATATCTATACATTTTCTACTAGCCTATCTCCTCTCTCTATCTCTTAATTATTACAAGATTACTTACTAATATGTTGGCTCCATAAACAAAATGACACCTAGCCTATTAAGTAAATATCTTTTAGAAGATGTGGAACATGTAATAATTAGATCCATCCCCCTTTTTCCTCTCCTTGCTTGGCCGGCCAAGTGGCCTCCTTATCTCCAAGTCTTGCTTTTGTTTTTATTGAAATATCTAGTATACAAAATGTCTAAAGTACCCTCTTCAATTGGGCTACAAGTTGGGCCATTAATTTCATCTTTTGGAGCTTTTAATTAACTAGTTTGGCTTACTAATTAACATGTACTTAGGCCTCCACAATTAAATAATTGTGCTACTAGCATACTTGCCCCTTAAATTTAATATTGGGCTAGCTTAACAATCAAATTATCTACAAGTCCAATGCTTAAATAAATTATTGGGCTTGTTTAAATTACTTGCCATCCTTATTACTTAGTAATATTAACCCTATTATCACATGAACTATTACTCATCATTATTGATATTTACACATTCATATCAATCAATAATGTTAATTAACTTGCATAACCCAATTAGATTTGTCTTATTCAAGTTTATTGAGTATTTAATTAGGGTTTAACACCTTAAATCTATTTTCTATATTATTAAAATACTTAGGTTAGTTCACTAACTTAATTAACTTATTAGTGAGACTTCCTTTAAATATTATAGCATATTATTCACATAATCACTTAATCATCCATATTATATTATAGATTATTTAATATATTTATTTACAATGTACCACAGAAATTCTTGGTTATTACAGCTTTAATTTCTCCCTCAGTGATAATAACTTTTTCTAATAAATTTGAAAATGAATTAATTTGCAACACATCTAATTTCTCGAGTACCAACGATTTCAATCAGTTCCTAAAACATCGTGCTTTAAGCTCCTCAGTGCCCACTCAATGTGGAGCAAATTTAGCTAACTCGTTGAACTTGACAAAATATTATGTCGCTATCATATTCTTCTACTTCAGATTCACAAATTGTTCTTCCATATTTCCCTTTAGACCTCCCTTCCTTGGCGGCATTATCTAATAAAAATCTTACATTAATTCTCCTTTTCTACGCAGATTCTTATTAATCACACAATAAGAATTTAACACAAAGTTCTCATATAATCACATATTTATTCAAATATCACACGGTATATTTAGCACTTAACACATAGCACTATCCCTTTTTTAAATAATATCAGGATTTGCAACATAACTTTAAACAAAAGTTGTAATTCTTAATTCACACATATCTATTCCCAGTTCATCAAACTTACCACACCTAGGGATTCAGAAACTTGCCACAATTATATGAGTTTATGAACTTATCCTAGTCAGACCTTTGGCGTCCATTCGCTGAGGGGTTCAAAACATCTCATATAATTATGAGTCATGAACTTACCATAAGCATGAGTTTAAAGAACTCAAAAATTAATCTTTCTTATATTCATATAGAAAATAAAGATTTCATTCATAAAAACATATATATTTATATATGTTCACACATCGTTCTCGATATACTATCATAAGGTACTATCGCTTAAACTTAAGCTATCTACCATCCACTCCCTTCACCAGTCTTCTTTTTGTTAGGATACTTGTTGAATCCGTGACCCATTCTCCCACATGAAAAAATTTCCTCATATTTAGCTTAGGATAATGTAGTGAAATATGTCCTTCCTACTTACAATTGAAGCACACGTTCTTACTCATCATGCATTCTTTCGCGTGAGTCTTTCCACACTTGCTACAGGCTTGCTTCTTCTTCGGGTTTGAATTTTCAGAATTAGGGATGTCGTTGTTCTTCTTTCTCTTTTTCTTGCCTTTCTGCTGCTTGATTGTTCCTTCAGAAGATCCACCACCTTCAATCTTCATCCTTTCCACCTGCACCTTCAGCTCGTTCCGTTCTTTAGTAATTTCGCGTAACACTCACTCCGTCTTCCATAACTCCTCCAAGAGAAACACTTTACTCCATAGTTCTTGAACTTCTGCAGATTCGTGATCTTTCTCTCTAACTTTGGTCTTATTCCCTTTCTCCACCTTAGCTTCCTCGGACTCTTCCTCCTCATCACCACTCAGATACATCTCGGGATAATCGTCATGATCACTCCCTAGATTTACCATAGGTTCATCTTTTCCCACTTCTTCAACTGACTCGCTTTGCGCTGACACCTCAGCAACTGGCACTGGTGCAACAATGGCTAGCATCTCCGCACTCATTTCATCTTCTCCAGTATGACCTTCTCACACTATGTGTCCACATATCTCACTATTGATGCACATCGGCAATCCCTCACTTAGTACTCTAAATGAGTACTCTCTATCTCGCGTATGTTACCTACAGCTTTGATACTAACCTGTGACACCCTCAAATTCGAGTTACTTGACCCCCCGAGTTTGGTGTTCACGATCCACAATATAATACCATCTAACTACCCATTCATATATAAATAGTAATACATATCATATTAACATATGTTGTTAATACATTAGTCCTAGGTCTACTAACCTTAACATTACAAACATACCCCTTAGATATACACAAAGGGTTTACAAACAACATAATAAATATACTTCATCATAACTAATTTATCACTATGCTTTTGCCTCTATTCTTCACAGCACCTTCTGCAACTTCGTCCCTAGCTGAAAAGTTTTATTTAGCAAGGGTAAGCAACAAATTTTCCCCACAAGTTAAGATATACAATTAATATATACGAATCAAGAATATCAGACTCTCTAATTTGATGTAATGATACCAAAGTTTGGGGAACTTTGAATTAGCTGAACAATTCGTTAATCAATAACAAGTCTTCTCACTTTCTATGCAACACAATAATTTGATAATGAAAGAGAACAGCGCTTTCAAAGTTTCTACGATATTTTAATGAATAATCAAGAATCAATTATGCGCAATAACAAAGTGGAATATTTTTCAGATTTATGCTGAGTGATCACAAAAGATCTAGAACTTCTCTTCTCGGGTATCTATCAAAGATTTACATTGACATATACGCATGTGTACCAGATAACCATAAAGATTAAATCATACCCCTCTGCAAGTATAACAAGTGATCAGCTTTATTATACCCTAATTATGCATAATACTTAAAATGCGCGCAATAGCCGAATATACAATCAAATATGTTCCCTTTATATAAAAGGTTGTTCTTCTCAGTCTTTGAATCAGAATTTTATTTAATAACGAAATACAATGATTTCAATATCTAATCACTTCTCTTCTCTTTTCTTCTTAAACCTATCAAGTTTTCTTTTTCGATCTAGCCGAAACAACTGGCATTGATCTATCAATATAATTGAATTCTCTTCTCTTCTCTTCTCGAACCTATCAAGTTCTAACAAGTGTTCGTCTAGCCAAAACAATTAGCTAAGACATGTTTCAAAATGATTAAACAATAGACATAATTTAACTATACTATTTGAAATCAATAATAGCTTCTACGGATGTGAATATCCAACAACAATTATTCTACAAGTATATTCTCATAATCACTAATTCAATTTAAAAATAATAAACATGCACTAACTGTGAATAATCAATAATAATTCTCAGACGTGGTCTAATCAACAATAATTAACCACCATAATATTTAAAAAGTAAAACTCAAGGTTGAGTAAGAAAACTTGCATTTCGCGTTGATTACTGCTACGCAATATATTTATCTACGTTCGTAAGGCCTATAATCAATAACATCGATATCACAATTACCACAATAATTTATAACACATAACACTGTAATTCACAGTCAATCTTTCTCCTAGACACATTACCACATAGCCACATCAGTGTTTATAACCTATATAAACACTTATTAACTCTAACTATTTCGGTCTGGTTGGACTTTAGTCTATTCTCGGTGTTCTGGTCACCCTATCCTACAATTAACATAGTTATTGTCAAGTAAATTCGATTTCAAAGCTTCAGTATTACATTAGATAAGGCAATCATCGTTTATAATATTTTTCGAAAGCTTTTAAAAGTTTATAAACAATTATTATAATTTATAATAATTTTTCAAACACCGTAATCATTTTTAAATGATTTAAATACCAAATAAAACCATCATCGTTAATATTTAATAATATTAAAATATTAATGACATACTTTTCAAAATATTAAAGTTATTAACAATAATAAAATATTTTAAATCAACAATATTCCACTTAAATGATTTTTAAATAATAAAAATCATTTTTAAACTATCAACATTAATATTTAAATATTAATGAAATTATCATCAAAATATCAAAAGTTATTAATTATAACTTAAAATATTTTTAAATCATTTTTAAATGATTTTTAAATCAATAAAATTATTTTTAATTCATTTATTTAATATAAATAAGTAAATAAATCCAATATCATTATTATTAAATTATTAATGAAAATTCTCTAAAAATATTAAAAGTTATATATTATAACTCAAAATATTTTTTAAATACATTATTCTTATTTAAAATGATTTTTTATAATATTAAAATATTTTTCTCTAATTTATTTAATATACTAATTAAATAAATTAAATACCTTTAATATTTAAATAATTATTATTAAAGAAAAATATTCCAATTGGTCAAAAATTATTTTTCATAATGAAAAATAATTTTTAAAACTATTTTTAATAATTTTTATGATTTATTTCTATTTTTAAATGATTTTTGGAAAAATCAGAAAATAAAAACTAATTAAAACCGTCGCTATAGGCCTTTAGCGACACTAAGCGTCGCTGTTGGTGTTCTTGTGCTCTAGAACACTGACAGCTTCGTTATC